>PVJD01005749.1:0-109964 GCA_004026545.1 Mormoops blainvillei
ATCTACGCAACACACACAAAGCACACAATAGTGGAAAATATTTCATCTAGGGGTAATGACAAGTCATAGGCAATGCTGGTGGCTGAATTTTGCCAGTTTCCAAGTGAGTAGAGTAGCTATGAAGTATCTCAGCTCAGCATTTTCAGAAGTCACTGAGACATCTGTTTCAGAGTCTGTAGTGGGCAGTATAAGTGACAGCTGCTAGCCCCTGAGCAAGAATGACAGCCACAAATGTGTGCTAGCCCAGGACTATCGAAATCTGAGAGAGGTTTCCTCCAGATCCCAAGGTTTCCAACAGAGTAGTCTGCCAGTCTCCAAAACTCCCAAACAAGAGGTAATTTGAGCATGAGGCAGGGGTGAGTGGGTAAAAGTGGGCAAAATGAGACCAGGACTGAAAACAGAAAAACACTTTGCTTAGTGCAATGGGAGCATGATGTGGTGTGCAGATGATGTTTTACTGAGCTGTATGTTTGAAACTGGTATGGTTTTGCGAACCAATACCCCTTTCATAAATTAAATAAATAAATAAAATCATTAAAAAACTGAAGTAAACAATGCCATCAAAACATGTAGACCTTGAAAGAAAGGTAGGTTTGTTACTAAAGGAAAATCTTAGGTAGAAAGTCTAGTAGGAGAGAAAAAAGCAGACTATTTTGAGCTCAGAACAGTTTTGCAAAAATACATCTGTTTTATGGCTGATGGTTAGGGGAATGATAAGATTAAGGGACTAGCACAGTTTGCAAGGTATGAGAACTCAAAACACACCAAGCAGAGAATCTGATGCAAAAACCAAAAGTGCATTTGGCTGCTCCCATAAAGCAAAAATTCAATACTCCAATTTTTGGGTTTTGGAGAATCAACAGGATAAATGAGGCAGAGACAAAAACCAGGTCAGGAAACAGATCTATGTTCTTCCTTCCAAGGAAGGTGGGGGTTGCTTATAACATTTCTGAACTAGCTAAATGTTGGAGCTGACATAGTTCTCAGTCTATTTGTGTGTCTCAATTGTCCTTGCTCTTCTTTTGTGAAGCTGTAAAATAATATAAAGATTCTAGGGGCAAATTGCATAGATAGAATTGCTTGGCCATAGGCTCTATAAGTTCTCCTTTTAGACGCTATGAAAGTTGAAAAATTCATGACTCCAAATGGCCTGCACTCATAAAGCTTACCAATATTGTACAGATCTTAGAGTATTTCATCACAGACTGAGAAAATGCAGCATGTCTTATTATGGGTTAAACTGTGCCCCTCACCTGCTATCCCCACAAAAAAAAAACACCTTGTTTTGGGGTCCTAACCCTCAGAACCTCAGAATGAGGTCTTATTTGGAGATGGAGTCCTTCAGAGGAAATCAAGTTAAAATGAGATCATTAGAGAGGGCCTAAATACTCTGTGGCTGGTGTCACTTTAAAAGGAGGAAATTCAGACATAAGCACAAAGATGACATCATGTAAATATGAATGTGTGATGCTTCTAAAAGCCAGGTCATATCAAAGATTGTCACTAACTCAACAGAAGCTAAGGTGGAGGCATGAAGCCTATTTTTCCTTGCAACCTTCAGAGAAACTAATCCTTACAATACCTGAATCTTGAACTTCTAAAACTGTGAGAAAATAAATTTCTGTTATTTAAGCCAACCAGTGTGTGATATTTTGTTATGGCAATTTTAGTAAACTAATATAGGTCTTTATATAGAAAATCTGGTATAGGAAGATGCTATATGCAATGCTGCCTCCTTAGAGTCCTGTCTGGCTAGTGAAAGTCCTACTGAGGATTGTAAAGGTTTCAACAAGGAATTGCCACCGTTGTTTCTATATAACTGGACATCAGAATAGTATTACAATGACTGGCATTTGAATTGTAGACTTGGATATTGGTAATGCTTTATTTCTTTTATTACTGTTAATAAAACCCAAATAAGTTTGCCTTCAACTAACGAAACCTGTTATATAACTTTAGATTCCTGAATTCACCACTGATAGGTCATCAAAACAATGGATAAACCCAAGTACAGCGTAGAATGCTGGTGGATGTTCAATCTGCTACCGTGATGTTTGCACTTGGGAAGATGCTGATGCTTTTTACTGATATAAGCATAAAAGGAAATAAATGTAGATACTTCTTTAGCTGCTTCCATAAAATTTAGTTTTACTTTAATAAACAATTCAAGTCTGCACATTTAATGATTTTCTTTGTGCTGCCTTCTTTAATCCATAGGTTCATTAGAGATCTTTTGCTCAGTTTAAAGCTGCTGAAGATGTTTTAGATACCACATTATTGCTGTTCACTAATTTCATCTTTTGTGGTTAGGGACATACTTCCTACAGCTTCAGACATTTCAGATTTGCTGGGGAAGGACTCTGCAAATGTTAGCTGGGTTCAGTGGATTGATAGTGTTCAAAATTTTATTTTCTTTACTGATTTTTTGAAATAGAAGATTTTAAATTTTCATCAATAAAAAGTCTGGAATATTTCTTTTCCTTCTAATTTTGCCTTTTTTTGCTTCTTGTATTTTTAAATTCTGTTGAAAATTCACCACATTTAAGACTGTTATGGCTTTTTTAATAAATTGATCTTTTAATAAAAATGATATGTTCCTTTTATCATTTGTTATACGCCTTCTCTCATACTCTTATTTTTTTTCTGATATTAATATAACCACTCCATATATTTTATAATTTATATTGCACTTTGTATATCTTTAATTTTTTATTTTAAACCTATTAATGCCCTTATATTTGAAATTCATCTTCTGTAATTAGTATAAAATTTTATTTACCTCAAAATGTCATTTTTCACCTACATTTTGAAGTATATGTTCACTGGCTAGAGAATTCTGCATTGATAGTTTTTGTTTTCAGTTTTTCTTTCAATATTTTATAGTTGCTATTTTCTTTTCATTGTTTCTAAGTCGGCTGTTACTCCTTTCCTTGATTTTACATACGTGATATTTTTTTTGCCTCGGGCTGTTTTGAGGTTTCTTTTAGTGTATACTTTTTAGCAGCTCGAGCAAAGTGTGATTTGGTCTGACTTTTTACAATTAATCCATTTTGTATTTTCTGAGATTCGTGGATCTGAGGATTGCTTGTGAGCAATTACAGCTATTCCTTCTTTGGGTCCTAATCAAGAGAAATTATCTCACTGAAAGTCAAGTCATGACTCAAACATTCTCATTCTATAGCAGGTCTTTTCAGAACTAAGTTCCCATAAAGTAGGGAAAGTTTCAGATAGTTCCATTGTGAAATAAAAATGATAATTACAATCAAGAGCAGTCCACCTAAACTCAACCTAAACTGTGGGCTCAGTGTTAGCTTTTTGAGGCTGTGATGTTCTTCTACTTAAATTTTATGTAAGTTTTCCCTCAATAAAGCCTATTTTATACTCAAATTATGACCTGTGGTATCAGTCTATAACCATTTCATATAGTATTTTTATTCTAGAACATCCTGTAATGCTTGTATTATAAATAAACTTACATATTACATATATTAAATATACAAACATTATTTTAAGTTGTTAATATGTTGGAATGCTCTCAAATATTATTAGTGCAACCAATCAAGCTTTGAAAGCCTTTGTATAGCCTCGTGTATGCTAACAAAAGTATATTTCATAAAAGTTCAATTAAATGCACAATGTTCATGAATTTTAATATTAGAATGATCATTAAATGTTTTTTTTTGCTATAGAGGAAAAGTTACATTGATATGATAATATATCTTGATTATTAAAATTAAACACAATAAAAATTTAGAAAATGAAATGATACCCAATATTGACTTGAAATCTAAATTCAACTTTTTTCTAATATATATAATTTTTACCATCGGTAAAAATATTATTCCCCAAATTACTTCTAACATTAATGTATTTTAGTATATTTTTTGTTCAAGCATGTTTTTACAGTTTTTTTTCCCTTAACAAGCAAAGTCTTGGCAATAGAATCTAATGAGTTTTAATGAAATATGTATTTTATTATAGTGAAAGCTAAGTGCCATAATTAAAATGCAATGATATAAGACATGATAACAAACTTTCCAAAAAAATGTATATTATATAATTTCATTATATGAAGTTTTAGAATGAACAAAAATACCGGAGTAATGGCTGCTACTGGGCAGTTGGAATTGGGATTGATTTGCAAAGGGCATGAGGATACTTTCTAAGACAATCTAAGACTTTCTAAGACAAAATATTTTATATCTTGGTAGGAGATTTGGATACACGGGTTAAGTCATTCTTCTTAAGTTAGACAATGTACACTCAACATTTTTTTTCATTTTGATTACTTAAAATAAATTTAGAATTGCCACATGAGCACAAAACATATTGACAATTAAGAAAAATATGAGCAATATAACTAACAGAAGAAACACCTAGACCACAAAGGTACCAAGACTTGAATGACTGCAAGATGAGAATTGAATATAATTATTGTATAAAATATGAAAACTATTATTAGAATGAGAAAAATGTAAGGTGGGATACATCAATTTTTTCACTCTTAGAGATTTCCTCAAAAAGAATATATACAAAGGTAACTTTTAAAAATAATGTACTGTGCAGAATATCACTAATGTTAAAAAATTATTTATGTGAAGTCTAAAGAGAAACAAAGCAAATGGTGAAGTCAGAATCGGGCTTGTCTCTAATCCCAATATCTTCAGATGGTTATTGGCTCTTTGTAGTGTGAAACATTCAGCAGATCTTTAAAAATATTCGTAATATTTCGGAGTGAGTAGGCCAATATAGAACATAATGTTTAACAAGATATGTTATCAAGTTCCCAAATGTGAGGTATTTTGCTGCAATTTATGGTTATAATTTTCTTTCAAATGAATGTCATATTATTTGGCAGTTAAATTTTCCACTTCATGAAATATTTAAAGTAACTTATATAAATATCCTTGTTACAAATTTCTTTGTCGTCAGCTTTTTTATCCCTCCACTAAATAAACTCAGTTATAAAAGTAACTAATTTTCATTTATTTTATGTTTATCTCCAAAATGCCTCCAAATGTCTACTTGGGTCCATAGTAGATACTCTATTCCTAGTTTATTTTAATTGTACCTAAAGCTCTCCCACATGTGTGGGAGAATATGCCTTTGCTCTGTTTTCTTTTTAGTTCTTTATATGTCAGTACACCTTTATTCAACTCTGTTTTTTATACATAGTGGTTTTTATACATTAAAAACAATTTTTGTACCCAAACACAATTTTTTGTGAATGGTAATTAAATATTACTTGAAAACTTAAAAATCTGATTAATAAGTCATATTCCTTGAGATTATCTTTTAATAATTTTCATCTGAAGCATCCAGCTATCTATATTTTAAAATGTGTCATCGATTATTCTGATTCACATAAAAATTTAAGAGCCATTATTTTAAATTAGTTCTGAAATAATATATATCTATCTTTGTTATCTGATAGGTCTCACAAATACTTGTTGGGTTAAGCTCGTTTGCTTAAATTGTGTGTGTGTGTATATGCATATATATGTATATATGTGTATTAATATATAAAAGACTATTAAGTATATAACTTTCATATTATGGCCTGGTCTGTGGATATAAAGCAGAAACAAATCAAATAGAAGTTACTGGCTCTAAAAGAATTCACAAACAACAGTTATTTGGCCCCTACTTTTTGTTAAATCATACTCTCAAAATTCCTAAAAAATATTGAAGTGAAATAGTCAGGTGGGTCTGGCAAGCATTGGTAAATGTGTGGCTAAAAAATCTTAATAAGCAATGTTGACAAAGGCCGACCACATTAATTGGGATAATCACTCTAGCCAAAAGATACACCAATTTAATACAATATTTTAAGGTCATTTTTAATTATATCAAAATAAGAATGTAAGTAGACCATATGGAATCATAACCATGAAAGTTCAGAACTCACCAAGAACACTATTGAGAGAAAGTTATCAGAATGTAGAAGTGGGGCATAATTTCGTAGTTGAAGTCAGTCTAAAGGAGAGGGTTTTATTAAAAGGCCATCGTGGAAGACAAATCATGGAATTAACTCTGTAGACAAGATCAAAGGAACAAGAGTAGGAAGGAAATGAAATCCAATAACGTTGGATGGAAAAACAAGGAAATCGATCAGGTAAGGTTAATAAGGCCAAATATCAAGAACCACAATAGAACAAGGTACATTAAATTAAAGGGTGAGGTCTAGAGACAAATTTGAAGAACTCTGTTTATGCCAACAAAATATATTTTTGCCGTGTTGTTGTTGTTAAGGCACTGAATACTCTGTTCTTTGTTCCATTTCTCTCTGCCTTAGAGGAGATTAGTTTTATGTTTCAAGGTTTTCCTTCAGATTTGAGGAAAATAACATAGTATTAATCTAGTTTGAGTTCAGAAGGCCACTGGGCAGAGTTTCTCATATTATCCATGATGGAATAATTGAAAAACAAAAGCTTGATAATAAATAGGTAAAATTATAACTATCTGTATGGTTAAATTTTTAAAAGCTGATGATTAGAGTGAGGTCAAGCTAGAGGAAATATACTAAGGAAGAGCCAAAGGACCCTCTAATAGTCAATATTAAATTATATCATAGCACAGAAAACATAATTAGAATTTGTAGATGCAGTTGAGTTGGTAATATTGTTTAGCCAATGAATTTAATAAAAATATTAATATTAATAATATACCCATCATATAGAAAATTAACATGAAATGAGGAATAAAATTATACATAGAAAACTAAACAAATATAATATATTTTAAAACTATTTTATTTATTTACTTTTAGAGAGAGGGGAGGGGTGGGAGAAAGAGAAGGAGAGAAACACGATGAGTGGTTTCCTCTCACGTGCCCCCTACCGAGGCATGTGCCCTGACTGGGTATCGAACCAGTGACCCTTTGGTTTGCAGGCCACCACTCAGTCCACTGAGCCACACCAGCCAAGACCAAATATAATATTTTTTATCCAGGATAAAATAATGAGTTGACTAATTTAAAAATGTGTTAATCAGGCAGGTAAATATTTTATGTAAATATGTTATATTAATTATCTCATTATAAGACAATTTACAAGTCACATGACTTTGAAGGAGTTGATTTGGATTATTCTTTTTTGTGTGAGACTGATCTATTGCTCTAAATACTGGAGTTAGGGAAGTGATAGAGGATGTTAAGAGGACTGTCAACTATACCATATAAACAAATGTTGTTGGAATTAGAATTGTCTGGCAAAGAGAAGAGAACTATTGGTGAGAGAGTGGTATCATCTGTCTTAATTTTCTTACATTGCTCAAGTTCCTCCATATTTAATGTGCCAATACCTATTTTTCTGATTTCTTGACAACACATGCAATCTTGCTGTTCAAGTTGTCTTACAATAATTGATCTCAACATTAAAATGGAAATGAATTTCAAGAACTGCTGTGCAAAAGAAGTAGACTTTCCTTTTTACTCTATAGCATAAAATGGTAAGATAATTCAAGGAAATAATTTTTTATCTCCAAATATTGAATAACTATCTAACAATTCAGCCCACTGTCAATAATATTTAAGTAAAGGTTACATGAATAACTATTTTCAATAACACGATATAAAGTAGATTATTTTCTAACAAAGCAAGTAGGCTTATTAGCAAATATTAATGTCCATTTCAAATCCAAGATTGTAATTATTTTGATTTGGTAAGGAAAAACCATTTGCATTAATCAATTAATCACAATACAAGTTTAATTTTTTATATAACCTAAACCCATTGATTCTTACTCTCTTCATTTTCAATTTTATCTGTACCCCATTCAGCAGGAACAACTTTTAGAATTGATGTTATTCATATTACCTATACCTGGCACATCGTATTTACTGACTTGAAACACTCTGTTGAATTAGAGAGGACAGAAAAATGTCATTCCCTCAAAACTGATCTACAGTTCTAGAGTTTTTGCCACTAGTTTTGAGTAAGATATTTCCTAAACAATAATGGTAAAATACCTATTTCACTCACAAAGAGAACATGAACTCATTATTCATGGATTAATTAATTATCTAGCAGAAATTGGGGCTTTAGGAAGTTAAATTTGAGGGTTCTAGAGTAAGATGTATTGCCTGAGGAATACAGGTTCAATCAAGGTGATAGTGTGGGTTTCTCTTATTGCCTAGATTGCTGTTAAAGTTATGTATCTAATAGAAAAGTTTTATGCAAGTTTTGTTTGCTACATGATTTTGCCTAGTCTTATTTATAAAAATTGACAAAAATGGTACTTTTTTCATTGTGCTAAGAACACAACATGAAATGTACCGTCTTAATAAATTTTAAGTATACAAAACAATACTGTTGACTATAAACATAATATTGTATACTAGATCTCTAGAACTTACCCATCTTGTAAAATTGATACTTTATATCCATTAAACAACTTCCATTTCCCTCTCCCCAAGCTCATATAAACCATCATTCTACTCTCTAATTCTATGACTTTGACTACTTTAAATATATCATATAAATGGAAGTATTTTGCACTCATCCTTCTGTGACTGGCTTATCTCACTTAGCATGGTGCTCACCAGTTTCATCCATGATGTGAACTATGAAAAGATTTCCTACTTTTTAAAGGCTAGATAAGGTTCCATTGCATGTATATATTAATTTTATTACCCATTAACTGTTGATGGACTCATAGGTTGTTTACATATCTTGGCTATTGTGAATAATTCTACAATGCACATGGAATGCAGATATCACTTTGAGATCCTGATTTCAACTGTTTGGATATATACCTAGAAGTGCAATTGCTGGATCATAAGGTAGTCCTATTTTTACTTCTTTTGGGAAAGCTCCATACAATTTTCTATAGCAGCTCCACCATTTAGCATCCCTCCCAACAGTGTATAAGGATTCTCATTTCTTCACATCCTTATCAATTCATCTTTGCTCTTCAAAATAAAACCACACAGAGTCAATTAATTTTGAACAAGTGTGTCAAAAATAAACAATAAGGGAATCATAGTTTGTTCAATAAATAGTATTGTGAAACTTGGCATATCCACATGTGAAAGAATAAAATGGATCCTTTTATTGTACATAAAAACAACTGAAAATAGATTAAAAATGTAAACAGAAGAGCCAAAACTGTAAAACTCTTACAAAAATACATAGAGGAAGGCTTTATGACATTGGTCAAGAAGATGATTTCTTGGATATGACACCAAAGGTACAAGCAACAAAATACAAAAGTGGGTCAACATCAAAGTACAAAGCTCTGCATGGCAAAGAAAGCAGTAAACATAGTGAAAAGGCAGACTATGGAATGGGAGAAAATATTTGTCATCCAAAGGATATCTGATAAGGTGTTAACATACAAAATATATAAAGAATGCCTACAACTCAATACTAAATAATAATACTAAATAACCCAACTAATAAAAGGACAAAGGAATTGAATAGACATTTTTTAAAGAAGACTTCCAAATGGCCAAAAGGTATGAAAGAATGCTCAACATCACTAATCATCAAAGGAATGCAAAAAAAAAAAAACACAATAAAATATTACCTCATAAGTGTGAAATAATTATTATAAAAAATTGGTTTTAAGTAATATTTTATAGTCATCTGTATATTATGAAAAGTATTTTGATTCTTCCTCTTTCTAGTAATTTTCCCTCTGTAATTATTGTCCCTATATTATTTTACTCTAAAAACTCAAAACTTCATAAGAATTTATATTGTCTATGACAACAAGGATTTGAAAGTGTTTACAGTAAAGGTAGCACGGTATATAATCTGTAGATAAGAGCATATGATCTTGAACCACAGTGTCCCTTAGTCAGTCTTTGCTAAATATTAACTTCTCTTAGTGAAACTTGTGTTTATAGCTGACTAGAAGGTAATTCAAGGGTAGAGTTTCTCAATAAGATGTCAATTGGGGGAATTAACATGAGCTTTGAAAATAAGAGAATCAAAACCTATGTTTTGGGGATGGGTGGGGCTGGGGAAAGTGGTGATGGGAAAATGTTGACCAAAAACAATAATAAATAAATACATACATACATACATACATACATACATACATACATAAATAAATAAATAAAAGTGGTCAGGGGGAGGTTGGGAGTAGTGTGGGAAATTAGGATGCCAAAGAACTGGTGTGTGCAGCCCATGGACATAGACTAAGAGGTATGGGGATGATAGGAAGGGGTGCATGACAGGGGGTAGAGGGAGGAATAATGGGACAACTGTAATAGCCCATTCAATAAAATATACAAAAAATACCCCCAAAAAACTATGTTTTAATATCTCTGGACAAATGAATAATGAATCTCATGAAAAAATTAGTTTTTCACAAAAATATGCATGGTTGATATGAATCAACACAATACTCACTCAGGGTTTTATTTTAAAATAATTATTTTATTTAAAAATAACAGCTACCTCACAATGTATTTTTATACTAGGCACTACTCAGAACTTTATATCTGTAACATGGTATACACAATATACATAACAAAACAAATGACATAACAAAGAGCAGGTAAATCACACGGCAAGTAAATGGAAGATCAGGATTTGAAATCAGGCAATCTTCTTAGCCCTGGCCCATCCCCCACCACAAATTTTGCAAAAAAATTACAGTTGCTTCTCAAGAGCAGGGCATCTGAAAACTAGAACATCAATGTGTTCTCTACACATTAATCCCTCAAAATATTTCATGATTAAAGATTCTGTGGTCAAATATATTTGAGATGATACAGACTATATTTCCCACATGCCCTTGGGAAATCACAAAGCGCATTATCATATTCAGGGCTCTGAAACATCTGGAAATAATTATTTAATGTTTTTATCACTACATCTCCCAAACTTAATTCAATAGAACCCCTAGAACCATATACCCTAATCTTCTGAAAAATTAACTACATTATCCAGGAATACACATTGGAGCACTGATATCTTTAAAAGAGGTGATAAAATATTTTAAATTGAAGTCATGATGTCTCACATAACACTGTATAGGCAAAGACCTTGGTAAACTTTTTTAAAAAATCTCATTTGAACAGTGATTTATAATTTTGATGATCTTCAAAAACAAATGAGTCACGTTCCAAACGTGAGTTGCAAAGTATTCTTTTTCCTTTAAATAGATGAGCCAATAATCTCAGAAAAATTAATCGATGCAACCGAGATCTCTTAGCCTACACACTGACATTTCCTCCATGTTACTGTAATGGGCAGTGTATCATTATATATATATAATTTATATAAAGTGAGAATTTTTTTTCTTTTTAATCCAAATGCTCTACAAAAGTGTTGACATTTTAAAGCTGCTCTAGTTCAATTCCATTTCCTGCATCAGTACCAATTTCTCCAATTAGTCTGACAACACATGTAGTCTCAGTAGTTAAGTTGTCTTGGAATCATTGATCCCAAGACCAAGGATAAGTACTGCAAATCTTCAAACCAGTGATCAGAATGGCCTTATAATTATGGTTGTTCTCTTTCCTTTTAACCTTTTGATACAAACATTCTTAACAGACTTGAGTCATCTGCCTCGAAGCTATTGTTATTACTCATTAGTATTTCTCAACCAACGGTGTAAACAAATTTCTTGGTTTCCATCTTTAAACCAAAAGCTTTAGGAAAAAATTATTTTTTTAATGCTAGATTTAAAATTATCCTTGCCATTTATTTAATAGTTCACAACTTCATTTTTTTCAAAGAGAAAATTAAAATCATTACTATAATTTTCATCTTTCTCTACAAGTTTACTAAATATACTTTACCCCTTATTTATATGAGTATACCATGACTCAGTCATTTAGGAAAGATAATCATTTGATAAATTAATCTACAAATACCTGTAAGTGTACCATAGCAATATAATTTTTCTGGAGTTTTAAGTTAAATACTAAAGAAATGTTCGCTGAAATGAAATTGTTTTTTATTCACCCACATTTGGTTACTTAATTAGACATAGATATAACCGTTTAGATTACTAGTTAGCTTAAAACCAAGCCCCTAGGGTTGGCATTCCTTTCAAACAAGGTAACTTGAAATAATATGCTTCTCAGATATTCAGAATTATTGGAACACTTCAGTAGATTATTCCTATATTATTATTTTCCTCTCTTGTTGCCTGAATTTTGGCCTTTTTAATGCTTTCTCACACCACTAATAAAAGATGAGCTGAAGAGATATTAAACTTAAATTAGCCTACTTGTTAGTCAGTCAATGAGTCAGCAAAGGAACTGCTGGGAGTCCATCGCACTCAAATTACAGCAATTTTCTCTTTGGTAATCACTTACTGAGAAAGGAGTCTTAAATCCTGTTTTTTAAAATAAAAACTATAGTGCATTTATTATGGCTTTTATGAATTTCAACTATGTATATACACTATTCCAGTGTGTATTGGCTATTATTAATTTTTATTTATAACACCATTTTGTTTACATGTAATCTTATCCTAGAAGAAATGTCATACTGTAGAATTTTAAATATAATAATTTAAGTTCTGTATAAAGATGGTATCAGGTTAGCATTCCTTTATACTATCCCACACTATTTTTTGTTAAATTATTTATAAATAGTTTTTAACAAAACTTAAAATTTCACTGGAACTTAAGGAAAGTTGTCATTAACTTGTAGAAGCACTGTAGGATTTATGGTAACTACTGCAATCAGAATTACTGATTCAATAAACAATTGCCGATACATATGTTCTTCACCGTGGTGCGAAAGAGTTTAGATTTCTGGGAAATCCATGGGAGATATCTGATCATTTATTTGACTATCCTATCCTCACAATTCCCATTTGCTCAGGCTTTTGAGGTATAATCTGCACTGCCCATAAGAATCAACCCCTATGCCTTATAAAGCCCTGGAGTCATGGGCCAGCCATTCAGGCAAACTTGAAAGGCTTTATTTCTCCTGTGTTATCTTTCAACACAGCGGAAAGGCTCAGTGGAATGGGCAGTTCCCTAACATAAAGGACAAGAAGAGCGCACAGAAAAAAGTATAACTTTCTAAGCACTTTATTTGTAAAGGAAGAAATTCCACCTGACTAAGAGCAACTGGAGCAAAACATATGCTTTGTGTAGCTAAATGCTGGAAATAGACATGATTTCAAAAAAGCCTATTTCAGTCCAGCAGAGTCCCACTAGTTAATTCTATACAAGACGGGAGAAAATGCATAAGGACATCCTCTCAGAGCCACCTTTCAACTGTTATTCACAAATATAAATTCTTCCTCTACCCACATAAACGGTAAATAAAGGCAAGTAATTTTCAAGGCATATTTGTTTACAAATGTCATTTGTATACGACTTACCTTGATAGAATTACTAAGCATATTTTTTAAACAAAAATAAACCTATGAGTCAAAAATAAAAACTTTCTTCCTCCTTGTAACCCTCTCTGGATTTTTTATATCCACGCCTATCTAAGATCTGTATCTACAGAATATAAGTAGTGGAGCACCCTGAAGTGCTCAGGAGAAAAATATCTTACATTGTTTAAAGTCTCTATTTTATGACAAAGGAAACAAAATAATATTTCTCGTATGACTCAAGAATAGGAGGTACAAGAAGGAAATTTAGGAGTTTCAAAATCTGGGCTTACAAGTCAATCTGAGTAAGTCCGAAAATAATAAAGGGCTTAATCAAGCGATATTCAGGTTGTTTTAAATATGTTGTTATTTATTTTTAAGAAGAAGAGTCATAAAATTATTTTGGACATATAAATTCCAAATACAGGTTGTAATATTATATTCTTAAATTTTGTGCAAGCATTGTAATGTTGGTAAACATTATTTCAATGGTAAAAAATTCATTAAACCATATGTTAATATCAAGTGCCTTAGAGAAAGATGCATGCCTGCGGACTCACAGTAAGTAGTTCATTTGTTTGTTTGTCTGGTCAAAAGGTAAAAACAGGATATTTCATTTAAAGGTTTCACTTCTCTAGAAAAATGAGACTATCTAGCAGTGTTGGCACTGGCCCTGCATTGCCGCAAGGCAGCATCTCTTTGAGCTGACCCGCATGACGGGTTGGATGAGCCACACCCACTCTCTGCTCAGAGCAACCCATCTCAAGTCTTTTATACTCAGGTTGTTTCACTCATTACAAACTTACCTATATTTAAACCTCTAATCATTGCTCTATTTTATCATACCTTTTTCATGTCACATATGTATCCATTAGTTAAATTTTTAGTTTTTTATCTTTATTGTATTTTTTCCATTACCATTCAGTCCCCTAATGCTCCCTTGTCCCCAGCAATCACCAATTCTTGTCCATGTCCGGGAGTCCTTTTTCGCTCAATCCCTCCACCCCCTCCCCTCCCCCACTTTGCTGTCTCCCTGCTCTCCATCTATGAGTCTGTCCTCACTTTGCTTGTTAAATCTTTAGTTTTTGATAATTCTATACAATTGTCATGTATCTCCAATTTATAAACATTAATCAATAGTTTACTGCAACATAAACTCCTGAAGATTTATTAAAATGCAAATTCTGTTAAACAAGAATTAGAATTTCTAGAAATTTATTTCTTTGGATTTGATCAGAACATGATGTCGATTAATGCTGAAAAGAATCATATTGGCTTTGATATACTTTTATAAGGAGAGATAAGAAAGATAACAGTAGTTTAGAACCCTGTGGTAAATCCTGAGTCCTACATTGTTTTCCAGTTGAGAATTGACCTGAGGAAACCTGATTTGTACTTTGTTAAGGATTAAATGTCCAATGAATTAACTGACCACGTTATAGTACCCACAATGACAATCTTGATGTGATAGGTTATGGGCAATTTTGCTTCATTAGAAATGTCTGTACTTGGGAAATTTGTATGATGAGTATGCATTTATTATGCAACCTTATGAAATAAACATTATTTCTTATTTTTATCATTATATACCATAAGTTGAAACATCTTGTATAATTATCTAATCAAATTATTTCACCTAAAAAACTGTAGTGCTTGTTTCATATTTGATTTTTGAAGGTAGATAAACTTAAAACCATAAGGTGTCACTTGCTTATAATAATGTCATCAATCATATCTGATCTATTTTATATCTGTCAAGGAGAATAATATCTAAATATAATTTTCTGAAACAAAAAAAGAACTTGTGCTATCAAAATCAGAAAGAGAGTAAGAACAGTTGGGATGCCAATTGTTCTATCTGTTCTGCTTTTATTTCCTTTAATAGGACAAAAATATCTTTGTTAATGGAGTGATTCAATGTACATTTGTTTTTCATTGTTGAATCACAGTTTTCAGAAGAAAATGCTTGGTTTCATTTTATTGAGTAATGTAAGTTTACTTTTGACAAATAACATTATATTTAATTATATTAATGTTCAGGGTAAATAAATAGGATAGAAAATTTTAATCCTTACATAATAAAACAAATGTGTATTGTGGTTCTACTTACCTGAAATATCAACTTTTAAATATATATAAACTCTCAACATGCTATCTTTTGTTATTATTATAAAGCATATATATTTTATAAGCATATGAATCTGTACTTTATAAATATAAAACACATTTGAAATATTGAGGTATATATCATACAGGAAAACATTTACTCCTAAATGTATTAATTGAATATTGATAAAGTAAATCAATAGTTAACACAGAAAAACACTTTCTTCACAATAAACAATCTGTTAGCTCTGTGCTTGCTTAACATTGAAGTCCCATCGTCTTTCCAACAGTAATAATTTGTGTTAATGTGGCAACATGTGAAGACAGAGAGGCAGGTCATTCTGAAATATTAACATCTGCCAGGATATCAGGGGTCAAAAGGTAAGATAGACTCTCTCTTCCATTTAATGCTGCTTGACCTTTGCCCTGTTTTCAAAGCTTGTGAGAAATGGTTTTCTTTTTTACTTTTAATAGTTCTTACTGTGATTAGTCCTAAGATTTTATTCTTTAATGATCAGCTTTGAATGTTGGAAAAATATTTTTTATTCAATTTTATTTTAAAACCATTTAGATTCTTAAAAAATAATTGTGAACAATAAAAACTGTTGGTTTGAGTGGGTTATCTGTTGATCCTTAATATGTTGTACTAGAAATTGTAACAAAATTTTAAATGTATTTACTAATTCATTTTAAAATAGCATTAACATAAATAACAGTTTATAAAAATACAAAAAAAATTATATTTTAAAGGAAAAAGAGAAGAGCTGCATTGTTTTGCATTTCTACAACCTTCCTTAATATGTTTGACTTCATTAATGACAATAGGAACCTCATATCTGCTTCTGTAATCCAAATATTGCAATGTCTTACATCTTGTATTTTCATAGAACACCACTGAGAACACAAGAATGAAAAGGTCAAACAATATCAGGGTAACATTATGAAAATAGTTTGGCTTTTCAAACCTTCTGAGAGAGTCTTGGGCACTCTTAAGCACATCCACAAGCATTTGAGAACACCTGGCCAAGACAATTTTGTCTCAACAACAGTCAGAGGATCAAATTACACATATTAAATTATAATTTTACAAACTAGACTCTTGAAATTTCAAATCCGGAAAATAGACTCAATCACAGCCACAAGAATAATATGAGGACCAAAAGGAAGGAGAGAACTGTCCAATTTTTTCGATATTCCTTAGGATCATTTTTACCACCATCAAAAGAACATTAAATCAGGTACCCATTATAAACAGAATATATGAATTAATTGATAAATAAATTATAGCCACTACTAACCATACTAACCACCTTGTGAGAAACAAGGCCCCAAGCACTCTAAAAAAGCAGCTTATTGTAAAGAAGTTCCGTTGCATTTTATTTTTTAATTTGTCTATTTTTTATTATATTTTCCCATTATCATCTATCCCCCTTTTACTCTCCTCCACCTATACCCATACCCATCCCCCTGTAATCACCTCACTGTTACATTTTAAAAAATGAAGAATCTAAGAATCAGAGAGACTTTTACTGAAGGTGATATACCAAGGAAATGTCAGACCTAAGAATTGAACCTCAGTTCTCCCTAACTCCAAACCTTGCCTTTCCTTCAGTGGAGACTTATCTACCAATGTAACCATATTCCATACAAAACTACCTGATGGTTATAAAGTAATGGTGATGATATAATTATACTAATTCACTTAATTTAATATACATTAATTCAGTATAACATACATTAAGTCAGTATCTTAAAAAAAGAAATGTAACTGTACTTAACAAGTATTGGCAAGCTGTCATAAAAAGTTGACCATCTTTTTCCCCATGATAGTAGTATAGTTTTCTGTGAAAAATGATGAAAAACTATAATCCTTAAATCTAGGCTTTGGCTTGAGATCTTCCCCTTCTTTCCCATCAGGTTTCAGAAAAACACAATAATTATAAACTGTTGGTGTCTTGCTCAGGCCTTAGAGGCCTGAGTCTAGTGTAGAATCCAATTTTACTTCCTATCTAGAACTAGAAATTTTATTTTATACAGAGAAATATAAAAGTATCAGGGAAGTAAATTAATACAGCCCAGGTAATGATATGTATGTTTAGAAAATCTCATTCTTGAATTATTATAATTGAAAAATCTATAAAAAGTATCTTTAAATTTGCAAATATTTTGGAAAGGATAAAGTGTCTTTTTCTTCATTCATATTGAATACATTTTTATACTTCATATTAATTATGTGACTAAATGTATATTACAATGCTTGGCAAACTCAAAGTTTTTTGAGCAGGTCCTAAAATTTATCATGTACATTTTGTAATTTTAGATTTTAAAAAATCTCTATGTAAAATTCAAAAGGAGAAGAATATGTTAAGGAAATTGTATAATTTCCTGTAAGGTAAAACAAAATACTTCTTTGATATCATTATTGCATTTATATTCTTTTCTAATATGCACATATTAAATGTCTGGTAGTATATTTTAGGTGAGCTTTTTTAAAAAATTGATTTTAGAGA
Organism: Mormoops blainvillei; assembly: GCA_004026545.1. NCBI lineage: Eukaryota > Metazoa > Chordata > Mammalia > Chiroptera > Mormoopidae > Mormoops > Mormoops blainvillei. The sequence goes on from PVJD01005749.1 coordinate 17,913, forward strand.
GAAAGTCTGAGAGAAAGAGAGAGAGAGAGAGAGAGAGAGATTAATTTATTGTTTCACTTATTCATGCTTTCATTCGCTGATTCTTGTATGTATCCTGACTGGGGATCCAATTGGCAAACTTGGCATATCATGACAATGCTCTAACCAACTGGGCTACCCGACCAGAGCCTTTGGTAGTTTATTTTGAGTAAGCATCTTTACAATTCATAACAATATTAATGTCATATAGACTAATTTTTATTACTGTTTATAACTGTTATAAATATTAATAAATATTATATTGGTATTTATAACTCTGTAAGAACTGTTTGCCTTCTGGTACCTCATCCACCCACACATACCTATTTTAGTTTATTTCATTATCATTGATATTGAAACATATATGTGTATCCATGCCTGTTTTATTTTTTCTCCAAAACATTTATTTAAGGAAAAATGGTTAAAATGGTTTCATAAATATTATGTAAGATTTACAGTGTAAAGATTGTGATTCTGCATTTATCTTTATTTTTGAGATTCCCTTTTTTTTGAGATTCAAACCTTACTTTAAAAAAAAATTCTATATAAAAGCTTTTTTAAAAAATGTTTTAACATTTTTTAACATTTTATTTTAAAATGATTAGATATAAAAACTGTTTTTAAAATGTTTTAACATTTTTTTAATGTAAAAAAAATTAAGAGCAGGGCGATTTAAATCCACAGAGAACTGAATGATACCCTAATAGGAAACATTAATGTACCCCTGTTATTGTAATATAAAATAAAATTAGAAACAATTCATATAATTATTGTTGAGTAAATTATTATTAATATATTCAATAACAAATATTATTAGATAAAGTAAGTTCTCTAAAAGTCACCCTTGAAATAAAATATAATTTATACTATAAATAGGATTATTGGAGAAGCCTGGCCAAAGACGATCACAGGTGAACACCGAAACCTGGGATCAGCCTTCCCTCAATTGTTCTGGTGTTTCTACCTTTCCCTTCACTGTACAAATGAAGAATAGTTTCTGGGGATGGTGATGATGAAGTCCATACTCATATTTATCATAGGTCTTGCAAAAAGAGTATGACCAAATATTTAAACAATGGTTCGCCTTAGTACATAATATTAAGTAAGACTTACTACATTAGACTTCTAAGCAATAAATTGTAACCAGTAATACAAAGAATACGAGGAAAACAAAGTTATCTTAAAATATATTCACTGTCCAAATAAAAGTGCAGGAGTCAATGTTAATATCATGTAAAGTATTCTTTAAGGTAAAAAACAAACAAACAATTATTTGAGATAAAGAATTTTATTGCCTAATGTCCACGTTCCAGGAAGATATAAATATCCTGAATTTTTATTATTTTAACACTTTGGTTACGAAATATACTTGTCAGTGCATTATAACAAAATACAAAAGCATTTTTAAAATGCTCCATTTTATGAACACATACATATGCCTACTAGTATAAAAGTGTTTAAACGTTGAAATTTAATATAGGAAAAGCACTGCATAATGTAGATTTTAGTGAAGACTTTAAACTTGATCTAGGCTATAAAACTTAGATCTGATTGTAATTAAACCCTCTTATTTATTAATCTATATAACAGTCTAGGCAATTAATTTAACAACTAACATTAATTCCATACATAACAGTACTTGTTATAGGTGATCTGAAATAATCATCAAAACAATTTTTATCATAATTTTACTGATGAGAAAACTGTTATTTAGCTATGGTAAAACGATACATATTTAATACAATCATAGTGTTAACTGAACAAAAGTGGGGTTTGGTTGTCCACTGCCAACAAAAGGCAAACTCTAGAGGCAGAGGTTGGTGGGAAAGAAAAAAGATTTTTATTCGAATGCTGAATAATTTGGGGGAATGGGGAACTCTCTGTCTCAAATCTCATCTCTTCCACAAAACCTAGAAAAACCCCACCTGTCGTCAGTAAGACCAAAACAAAAGGCAGTGCCCAGAATTCCTGTTCCATTTTAAAGTACTATCCTTTGGAACCCAAAGCAGCTGTTAAGTGGTCATCCAGGAAACTTAGCTTGTTCCCAGCTGCTGTCAGGCTTCAGGTTCACTTCAGGAACCTACATGTGTAGCCAGTGCTGCCCATTGGCCATGTGGCTTCTAAGATCACAAGGTCCTGTATTCCTGTGCTGGAGAGCACACGAAGGGACCAGCAAATGATCCACCACATCATCAAGAGAGAGAGATTCCCTCCTCGAGGCCATTGGCCACATGACACCGAAAGTCACATGGTCCATGGAGAGGACAAGCCAGTGCACCATCTGAGTGCAGGTCTCAAGAAGAGAGCCATGAGCAAGAGAGAAGTTTCTTTGTTCCCCTGGGTTTATGTTAGTTTTGGGGGATGGAACAAACCAGGTACTTTCTCAGAATGACCAATTAACTTCCTAAACATTTGTGTACTTTCAATGGCTCTACCTTCCAACCAATCCATTTTTCCCCTGGTCAGACTGACAGGTCTCCCTCTTTTGCCATTTAAACTTCTATTGCACATGTGTCTTCCTTCCCCTTGTCTTACCCCCAATCCAGTATTGCAAGGGTTTAGGAGGGCTTTCCCCTCTTATCCAATTATTTTTCTAGCCTTGTGTATGCTCAGTGTAAGAACTTGGTCCTGTCACCATCTTGCCCAGGGTTGGGGGAGCATGCACTTGGTTACATGGACAATATGGCCTCACCTGCAGGACCTAATGCTGTTCCATAACCCCAGGTGGTTCGTGATCTCCCCCCACAGATCCTTCTGTTCCCTGCCCTCAGCCCCCTCCCAGCAGTCCAGACAGATTGTCTATCCATATCAATAACAGCAGAACATCAAGATGAGCGTTATTGGTCAGATAGTTCAAGCAAATTGGCCAAGAACACATGACTGATTAAACGGAGTCAAAATCTATTTCAGATTTTACTTATTACAACATTTTTCATTATATCATGGCACACGTGGAAGCAATTCAAATTAAGTAAAAATGAACATGATGGCTCTGGCCTTAGCACCATGTTCTTTGTAGTCTCTGCACCTCCAAAACCAAGTGGAGGAGAAGCAAATACAGAGGCTGAAGTGCAAAAGAAGAAAGAAGGGGCAGAGGTCCAAGTAAGCCACTAGCTTGTGCACCTGTGGAAGCCACTGGAGCAGAAAAAATGGAAGCCAGAGACCAGGGATGCTGGTACAAATTACCGGACTGCATACAGTAACATTGGATAAGTACTGTATGAAGTACAATGAAACTTATAAATGGAGGTATAAGAAATATGACTGCATCCAGAATTGGAGCAGTAGGTAGGGTGTAACCTAATTGTAGACAAAATAAAGAGAAGGCCTATATAGGAATAGATCTGAAGTAACTGGATAAAGAGGGGAAAAAAAGTTTTCAAAATAGAAAGATTATATTAAATCAAAGGGGGAAAAAAGGAAAAAGAAAAAAAGATAAATCTAATAGAATGATTGAAAATAACAGGGTGATCAAAAGATGCAAGGTAAAAAACGAACTAAAAATATCCAGACTGGTTACATTAAAATGCAAAAAGATGAAATTTAGTTTAAGATGAAAATTTCTAAACTAACAAAAAATATAGGTTTTATGATGACAAAATACATGTAGTCATCAAAAAAGCACCTGAATAATACCAAAATTATTAAAAATGTACTTTTAAAAATAGTTCCCTTACATGTTTAAATACATTTTTTAGGTTTAAACATGTAAGTAGCATTGAAACTGATGATAAAAAAACAAAACAAAAATGTGTAAAAGGATGCTAAGTGCTAGAATGGTTTAAGTAGCAAAGAGAGAAAAATCTAAAGTACTTCACTGAAGAAAGATAATGACAAGGGGAAGAAAAAAGGACTGAAACGTTTATTGCTGATTGGCTGCCCACACATTTTCAGAATTTACCAAATTTTTTTGAAAACTGCATCAGGTTCAGTTCTTTATCTCACTCTTTTTATTGAACCTTGTTCTTCAAAGTCTCTAATCTTGTCTCCTTAAACCAATAAGGCTACCAAAAAGCTCAGTGGCTTTCTTCCACCCGAGCGGCCTCCTGCTGCCTGCAAAATGTTCCTATTCTCAGTCTCAGGTCCTGCACACAGGATGGGTAAAGTGGTTGGAACAAGTCAGCTCACTTCCTCAGGGTGCCCTTGGCTCCTGAATCTAGGCCCCCCCAGTTCTAGTTTTTCCAGAAGGCCTCTTATGTACTTGAATGGATTCTAAATTTCTTACGTTTCTTTCTAATTGTTCTCAGTAGGAGACTTGAATTGCTTCGAGCTACTTCATCATAGCTGGAAGCAAAGTATAATGTGGTTATCTTTATCTTTGAATTTGTTAAATTTATTTTTAATTTTAATTTGCATCTTTCTGATGGCTAGTGATGCTGAGCATCTTTTCATGTGTCTCTGGGCCCCGTGTATGGCCTCCTTGGAGAAGTGTTCGTTCACGTCCTTTGCCCATTAATTTTATTTATTGTGATTTATCCTTCGTATGGAAAAAAAAAGTTTACCTCCTTCTCTGTATTTTAAAGTTCTTATTACCCTCCTTCATTTAGAATATATACATTTAAGGATATGCTTTCAATAGTTTACTATTGTTGCATGCATTAATTGCTTTGGAAAAGACTGAATTTAGTGAAGTGTTTTTACTCCTTGTATTTATTACTCAATTTACATTTCTACACATAAAAATTTCTTAATATAGTCTATACACATTACTGATTCTGTGTCTAGATGGCTATTATATTTTTTATACTTGATTCCCTTTAAATTAAATGATGCTCCCCACTCTTACTGTTTTGACCAAAATAATCTATTAAATATCCACAAATTGAGGTAACACTGCCATCTGCTGGATAGATTTACCAGTTTCTTAATAGTTGCTAATGAATGTGAGCTAATATTAGTTGTTCTTAAGGTTGAATGAAAGCATGTAATATTTTACATTCATTGAATGTAAATCTACTTATCTAAAGGGTTTTTCAATTAAAAAGTATAAATTAAAATAAAAATCAGGTACATAAATTTCCATGAGACACAGAATTCTATGACAGTAAGGTCTTCCATGAAAGAAAAATGCCTAAACTGTTTTAGAAATCATCAGAGAACAATGACATTTGACTTGCAAACAACATAAACAGGGGTTTACCTTCTTAACTATCTCACCAGACACCAGATTTATGACTAATTTAAAATAAAAATTGGGTGAAATCCACATCAATGTTTAAAAATTGAAACAGCATCTTAGCAGAGTTGTCACCAAGGATTTCTGCGAAGTTCAAGTGGTAACTTGATTCCTGGCAGAGAAGGAAGATGTCCTTTGCTTTGAAAACAGAATGTTCTATTTTGAAAAAGAATGCTGTGCATTCCTGGAGGATTAGGGATAAACCAATGGGTGAGATAAGTGTTTGGGCAAGTCTCAGCCATGACTGCTTGTTCCTTAGGCTAAACTAAAAGTTGCAACTCTTCAAGTCTTTACGAAAATACTCTTCAGTGTGACATACTACCATCCTCTTTGAAATTCCAAAAAATTTCATCCCCTATGCTCTCAATTCCCTTCACCACAAATCTATTCAATTCCTTATCTTTAGGGCTTACCCCTTTAACAAAGTGCATATTTTACTGTCTGTTATGTTAATTCTTTAGGGTGTGATTCTTGCCACTAAAATTTTAAAAGTCATATGGCAGAAATTCTTCATAAATTTGCACACAGATGTTTTCATTGTGGTTTACATTGAAATTGCCATTTGATAGACAAATTTGATTGTTTTTCTTTGAATGGATACAAAACAGAAAAATAACTGGCAAGCTACTTATGTTATTGTCCCAGTGATATAAACCATATAAGCAGTGATCTTTACTAAAATTTAGAGTACAGAAAATACCTTTATAAATATACTTTATTTTTAGGGCAGTTTAAGGCTCACAGTAATATTGAGCAGAAGGTACAGAGATTTCCTATATAACCCCTGCCAACCCCCACATGCAGAGATTCCCCTGTATAAACAGCATTCATTGCCACGGTGATAGATTTGTTACAATTGATAAACCTACATCATCATATGATTATTACCTAAAATTCATAGCTTATGTAGGCTCACTCCTTATGGTATCATACAGAGTAGTTTCTCTGACTTCAGTTTCCTCTGTGATCTGCTTATTTAGTTGTCCCTCTCTCCTAACATATGGCATCCACTGATTTTTTACACTTTTGCCTTATCCAGAATGTCATATAGTTGTAATTATACTGTAGTTAGCCTTTTAAAACTGCCTTCTTTCACTTAGTAATATGCATTTACATTTCTTTTATGTATTTTCATAGCACGTTCCCTCATTTCCTTTTAGCATTGATTAACTTCCATTGCCTAATGTATCAGTCATAAAAATACTTTTTTGTACAAGCGATTGCTTCTTTGATATTTACATTTTGTTTATTCTCTCCCTAATTTAAATGAATAAATATGTGGTCATAACATTAACATGTGTATAACACCAAAATGTATACCTACCACCTGTCTTTTTTATACAGTTTTAGTCTTAAAAAAATCTATGTGAATTTTCCCATAGGTAGCCTAATGCATAGATAAAAATTAATGAAAACTTCTCTACTCTGTGTCAAAACTCTTCCTCTTGTTCTTCTGGCTCAGCAAAGGGCATGCGTGCCATATACTCAGTTACTGAATCCACAGGAAAGCCCATCAGCAGTGACAACTGTCTCTCTCACTCTGCATAACAAATCATTTACTAAATCATGGCAATTGTGGTTCCTGTCTGTTGCTAGCACTTAACTATTTGGTTCTGGATTTTCTGGCACTTTATGTCTCTTGCAAATCCCCAAATATCAACCCAGGTAAACTCTCGATGTGAGTGGAGTGAGGGGTAGAGAGTCATTATTACACCAGACTAATGCTGTAGTTTTCCAACTAGTATCTGTTGTCTAATCTATACAATTCTCTAGAGCTAATCTTGGAAACATACAACACTGATTTTATGAAATCCTGTAATGACTTTCTTTTGGCCATTTACATCCTTTTAATAAAAATATGAATCTCTAGGCAAAGTTGATGAGGCTGCAAAAGCTAACTTTTGCTCACCCACCCCGCCCCATTTCTGAGCACCCCATCGCCTCCCGCAGCATACTCGGGCCATACCAAACGGAACCAAATGTTCCATTTCTAGTTCTCCTTTTAGAATTTTGGCATTTCCAATGCCTGAAACATTCTTTCTTCTACCCACTACAACTTAATCTTGCTAAAGGCTGCTCAACATTCATGTTTTAATACCGAAGTTGTTTTCTTCCAAGAGTCTTCCCTGGTCTTTCTTTAATTAAACTGGATGGTCATTAGCAGTGTCCCCGTGTTTTATATACATTAACTGTCTCATTCTCATAAATAAAATTCCCAAGAGCTAGTGTGAGAGGTCGGGTTCGTCCACAAAGAAGCTGACTTTGAGATGCAGATTAACATGTAGGAGGTTTATTAGCAATTGATTCGGTGAACACCTGTGGGGAAAAAAGTCCAATTGAGCAGAAGGGAGAATCAAAACTGTGATATAATCTCAAGAGAGCCCATAGCCTACCATATGAGTTCTCAAAGTAGAATGACTATCAAAACGGAGTTGAGGTGACAGAGATCTGTGACTTTATTCTGTTGTGTTGATCAGCCACTGGATGCCGCACATTCTAGGGAAAGGGACTGGGTGAGGCACCTCTTTTTAGTAGAGCCCCCATGAAGCAGGCTGACAGCTGAGGGTTTTCTGTTGACAACAATCCCAGTAACTGGCTTAGTAAGTGTTAGATAATAGTATTATTCCAACTTTACAGATGAAGAAACTGAGCGGCATATATGTTGAGTATCTCACTCTGTCTACCTCCCAAAATTATTAGATCCAGAATTCAAACCAGGTAATCTGGTCTTCTAATTCACTACATACAAGGGGGGCTCAAAATAACTGGAATTTATTTATAAAAAATCATGTATTTATTCTTACATGCTTAAACTTTAGTAACTTTCGAAGTACTCTCCATTTGATGCCATACACCTATTGATACATTCTCTACTCTTCAAATTGGGGGTGGGGGAATATTGGTTATCTTCTAGTTTATGAGTTATGATAGGAACTGACAACTGTCCATTTTACATTATGTTTATAACTTATATGTTATATATATTTTTATATATATTTTAATGTTATATTTTGAAGATGTTGAAGTAAAAAATAATGTAGAATACCCCGAAACACCTAGGCTACAATGGAAAGGAAAAAGGTAAAAGAAGATAAAAAATAAAGGCTAAGAAGGCTTGTCTGAATCTATGTGCTTAAATAAAAGAGCTGATAAAAAAAATAAAATAACAGAAGATTCTTTTATAAAAGAGAGGAAGTATCATTAGTGAGAGATGTGTGGGTTCATTAGAGTGAACTGTTAAGAATCTCGCCTGGGCCGGGCCAGGCAGACACATTAGTTTCCTTCTTCCCTGAACCTTGTTTGCCAGCTGCTCTGATGTAACTATAAATTCTCCTTTTCTCCTTTTGTTCTACATATGAATACGTACATTATTATAAAAGTGTTAAAAGTAAAAATAAACTTAAGTTTTAGCCTTATAGCTTTTTTATAGCACCATGTTCTCTACATGTGAGATAATTTTATTAATAATTAATATGCTTAATATGTATGCTTAATATGTAACATAATTTCTGACACATACTACATGTTCTTAAAAAATCTTTTACACTGATAAACTGATAGAAACAGAGAGTAAAATGGCATTAAAAGATAGGGAAATAGGAAGAGGTTGGTAAAAGGGTGGAAACTTTCAGTTTAGCTCTGAGGATCTAGTTAATGTACAGGAGTAACCAAATGTAGGTTTACAGTTCTCTGTATGGAAAAATACACATAGGTTGTGATTATTACAGAAGCTTTGTTAACTAAAAATAATGTCACAGTACAATTGTAAACCTTTTGTCCACTCTTGTGTAACATGGTGACTATAGTTGAAAACAGTATATTGTACCAGGGAGAATGAGGGGAAAGGAACAGGAAATAAGAAGCATAATTGGTAGGTACAAAATAGACAGGGGAAGGTTAAGAATAGTATAGGAAATGAAGAAGCCAAGAAACGTATATGTACAACCCATGGAAATGAACTAAGGCGGGGATGCTGGAGGAAAAGGGGATACTGGATGGATACTGGATGGGAAGGGATAAAGGAGAGAAAATAACAATGGGACAACTGTGATAGCATAATCAATAAAATATACTTAAAATTTTTTGCTAGGAGAACAGAACCTAAATGTTCTTACCAAAAAAAAAAAAAAAGAGGTAAATATGTGAGGATATGAGAGGTGATGGATGTGTTAATTAGCTCAACAGGTAGAATTATTTCACAGTGTATCTGTATATCAACTCATCATTTGTATACTTCAAATGTATTATAATTTTGTTAACTATACTTCAATAAATCTGAAAAATCTTTAAATTGTAATCAGTTTGACAGATAAATCTCATGTTTATTATTAGGTTGAACAATAAAAAATTATCATGTTCAGTAATTTTTGATGTATTAAATGGCAATTTTATATGAATCATTCTTTATTGAGAGAATACCATCACTTCCTAAAGGAGTTGTTTTAGATTCCAAGGCACTGACTTCAAGTTATGTTACAGTGAAGAAGGAGAGAACTGATGATAATGTCAGTTAATACTGGGAGAGTGCCTGAGGATAAAAATGTAAGTGGTAGGGATATATTATATTTTGAAATATTAGAAATTAAGCCTTCAAACACAATCTTGAACTCCTAATACTTGGCTAATATTAATATTCTTTCCGACAGGGAAATTTTGTTTGATGTAAGGTATGAATAAATTACCCAAAGGAGCCAAGATCTGCCTAGAAGTTAAATAATATTAAAAAAGTAGAGATAGTGCTTGAAGCATAAATTACTTGAAGAAAATATAGAAACATGAGGTTACTTACCCTTAGACTTGGGTTTGAACTTCTTCATTTTTACACTTAAACTGTGAGTAGATGGGTTATTTGACCAACCAATCATTCAGTCAATCAATAGATACAATGTGTAGTTTGAAATGTTAAATAATACAAGCACTTAAACTAAAATCTTTAAATGTCATCTTTCTCTTGCATGCTCATGACATTAACTCCTAAGTAAAGTGATTAATATAATAGGAAGGAATAAACACAGCTTAACAGATATCTCTCTGTTTTAATAAATACAAGTTATTATGAAGTAGAGTGACTTTATTAAATATTTCTCCCTCTTCAAAAGCCATTGAGTATTCTAATTTCTATTTCATGTATAATTCAAGCCACTATTCATGGCTTGTGAAAGAAAACTGAAATCTTCTCCCAGACATGTACAGTTTAGCAACAGTGAGCCAAATCCTGATTAACATCCAACTAAGAAGTGAAGGACTCTAGCTACACATCAATTTTGATGGTTTTAATTGTAAGGTTTATACTTAAGTAGCTGCTTAATGATCTGAGACCCTGGCTTCAAAACATTTTAATGATAACTCACTTTTGGTGCTCATGAAGTTTTCATGGATTCATGAATTATAACACCTTATGATCAAACTTTGCTTACTCTTCTATTCTATGAAATGGATGCTAAATCTGAAGTTCATTCAGAAAGTGTATATAGATCTAGGCTTTCATATTTAAGTAAACTGATCATTTTTCTGATCATATTAGGTTGATTACCTGCTATGACTTTCGGTCTTTAGCTATTTCATTTTAATTCTTGACAGTTGATAGTAAGATACTCTATTTTGTGGGATTTTTTTCACCCTTTCATTACACTGGAGAGTTCTCCTTTTCTTCTTTTTAAAATTAAAGATCCTTACAAGTCAATGTTTGAATGATTGATTTTTTTTCCACTTTTATTTTATCTTGTGTCCGAATCAATGATCCCTAATCAGGAAGTTCTGTCAAGGGTTCTTTGTCAAATGTTAGGAGCTACATCAAAATCTCTTTAGATATGTGGTACTCAAGTATCAACAAAAAGTATTTTTCTCCCTTTTTCCTTTTCTCATGTCAATACATGATTATTGAACTAAAAATTTTTAAAAAACAGCAAGAACATTATTCAAATTTTTTGACCCATTTCTGTACAATTAAATGGGATACAATTAAATACAATTCAATATAAAATTACATATAACTTAACATGTAAAACACTATTTATTCATTCAATTAATATTCCTTCATCATCAGCAATGTACCCAGCAGTTTTTTCTAAATGGCAAAACAAAACACAAGCAACAACAACAAAATATAGAATACCTGTAAGTTTGTTTTATTTATCTTTTTATTTTTTTAAATTAAATTTATTGTGTCATTGGTTAATAAAATTATATAGATTTCAAGTGTACAATTCTGTGATACATCATCTGTATATTGCATGTTTGCTCACCACCCAAAGTCAAATCTCCTTGTAACCCCATAACTCAACCCCTTCTAACCTCCACTGCCCCCCATCCCACTTTAACTCTGGTGACCAACATTTTGTTGTCCGTGTCTATGAGGTTTATTTTTATTTGCCTTGTTTGTTCATTTGCTGCTTTCAGTTTCATATCCCACACATGAGTGAAGTCATATATAGTTCTTGACTTTTTCTGTCTGACTCATTCTGCTTAGCATGATAAAAGGTTTGTTTTTAATTGATCTTAAAAGTTAGCAGGCATCAGAATTACTTGGCGGACTTGTTAAAACACAGATGGGTACCCACCCACAGAGTTCAGGATTCGGTAGATCTGGGTATAGTACCAACTGATACTGCTGCTGCTGGCCTGGGAACAACATGTGGAAAACCACCAATTTAGATGAATTTCTGTGTTCTGTGTAAACTTTTGTCCATGGAATTCAGGGGCAACATTGTCAACGTACCTACTTCCTTTACTTTGATAGCTGCATTATCTGTGTTCATAATGACTAATCACATTGTTTACTTGCTTAAATGATAAGGAAGTGAGAATTCTTTCTAAGTCTGAATCTTCAGCACTTCCTTGGGGCATCACTTGTGACTATTGAAGATTATTCATAACACTTACAAATTTTAACAATGTTATCCACTTCCTTACTATATACTGTCAGGTATAGTGCAGTTTATTTTTTCCTTGTAAAGTTTTAAAGTATAACATACACACAGAAAGATGCAAAAATTACTGGTGTATGTAGTTTGAAAAAAGTTTCATAAATTGAGCACACACATTGCAACCAACATACAGATCAAGGAACAGAACATTACCTGTGCTTCAGATACCTTCTTATGGGCCCTTCCCATCAGTATCACCCCTGAAAGCAGACACCAGTCTTACTTCCAACAACGTCAGTAAAGTAGAAGGTCTGCATCTACAGACAAATAAACAGCATGCAAGTACTTTGTATGGTTGTTGCTCTTTCGGTTTTTTATTTTTGTGGGGATTTTTGTTTGTTTTTTGCTCAATATCATTTCCACAAAATTCATCCAATCATGTGTTGATAGTGGTTTTGTGCATTTTATGTGTATTTTTCATTGTATGAATAGTTATATACTACAAAGTATTAATTCTTTAAAAAAATTTTTTTTTATTTATTTTTAGAGAGGGGAAGGGAGGGAGAGAGAGAAACATCAATGTGTGGTTGCCTCTCGCGCGCCCCCTACTGCGGACCTGGTCGGCAACCCAGGTATGTGCCCTAGACTGGAATGGAACCAGTGACTCTTTGCTTCTCAAGCTGTCACTCATCACTCAATCCATTGAAACACACCGGCCTGGGCATATTAGTTCTATTGCTGACCCGTAGTTGGGTTGTTTCCAACGTGTGGTTAGTGCTGTTATAGAAATAATTATTTATATATTTTTGTAAACATATGTATAGATTTTGTAGCTTATTTACATACAAGTGCAGTTGCTAGATAATAAGGAATGTTCATTTTTTAAAATCCTCACCCAAGGATAGTTTGTTGATTTTAGAGGGGGGAAGAGGGAAGAAAGAGAGAGAAAGATGGATGTGAGAGAGAAGCATCAATTGGTCATCTCCCGTATGCGTCCCAACGGAGGATGAAACCAGCAACCTAGGTTTGCACCATGACAAGGACTCAAACCCACAATATTTTTGTGTACAGGATAGCATTCCAACCAACAGAGTCACCCAGGCAGGAAAAGAATGTGCACTTGTTAATTTTAATAGGTACTGCCAAGCAAATTTCCAGAGGGATTTTAACAATTTATACTCTCACCAACAGTGCATCAGGTTTCTAGCTGCTCTAAATCCCTGCCAACATTTCTTTTAGTTAGTTTGTTTGTTTATTTATGTATTTATTTTGTTTTCCTTGGTTTGTCTGTTTGTTTTTCATTTTAGCTATTCCGGTGTGTTTCTAATGAAGGTTAGCACCTTTCACATGTGTATAGCCATGTAGATAATAGACAGCCTCGTTTGTGCAAAACCTTTCAAAGTGTGTGTGTGTATGCGTTTTAGGTTTTCTGCCTTCTTTTTCTTTTGATTTATCCAAAGGATCCTTTGAAATAGAAAAATATATTATTTTCTCCCATCCTGTGATGTGCTTTTCACCCTTAATTATGTCTTGTGAAATACAAAAGTTCTTTATTTCAATGTATTCTATATTACTTTTTTTTGTTTTGATTTATTGGTGTTTGGATATTAATAAGAAAGTTTTACTTAATCCAAGATTCCAAAGATATTTAATTACTTTTTCTTCTAAGAGTTAAAATTTAATTTTTATATTTTGATCAATAATTCCTTTATAAAGTCTTTGTGTATTAGTGTGAGGGAGCAGTTAAAGATCATTATTTTTTTAAGGTAACATTTATTTAAAATATTGTCTTTTATCCACGATACTACTGTTTCTTTGGTCATGAATCAGGAGGCTATATACATGTGATCTGCTTCTAGACATCCCATTCTGTTCAATGTGTGTGGTTTTATATCTTTGTGCTAAAAGTACACTTTTATGATTGTTATGATTTGATAATAATCTATACCAACTTGTATACATCTTTCATTTTTGTCCTCCTTCTATGCGTTTGACTATTTTAGATTCCTCATCTAAATGATATCATGCAGCACTTGCCCTAACTTTGGCTAATTTTACTTAGCATTTTGTCCTCCAGATTCATTCACCTTGTCTCCAATGGCGGGACTTCCTTCCTTTTATGGTTAAGTTTTCATTGTGTATATATACCACATTTTTTAATGTATTCATCCATAAATGGACATGTAGGTTGCTTGCATGTCTTGGTTATTATGAATAATGCTGCAGTGGACAGGGGAGTGCAGATGTCTCAAATATTTTTATTTCAATTCTTTTAGATATGTACACAGAAGTGGGATTGTTGGACCATATGGTAGTTCTATTTGCAAACCACATACCTGATAAAAGGTTACATGCCAGAATACATAAGTAGTTCCTATAAGTTAATAGCAAAACACCCACATAACCTGAGTAATAAATAAACAAAGGAATTAAACAGCCATTTTTCCAAAAAGACATATGGCCAATAGAAATATGAAAAGGAGCTCAAAATCACTAATCTTCAGGAAAACACAAATCAAAACCTCAGTGGAATATCATCTCAAATATCCAAGGATGACTATTATCCAAAATACATACATGTTTTAAATAACAAGTATTGACAATGATATAGATAAAAGGAACTGTTACTTTTAGTGGGAATATAAATAGATGCAGCCACTATGGAAAACAGTATACAGGTTCCTCAAAAGCACTCTTGTTATTTTTTCTTTTATTTTTTCACGTTGTTAAAATCTTGAAATCTTAAAAGACTTTATCATTGCCTTTGTTTTCACAATAGCTTTATTATTATTAACTTGCTTTTTTCTTCCACTTACTTGTTTGATACTTCATTTCTTAATTCTGTGGATTGTGATCTTTCAAAGGCTTTACAAATATTTGATCATTTCATCTTTACATATTTTTCCATCTCACTCTCTCCTGAAAATCTAGTTCCATTATTTAAACTCACTCCCTATGTAACTCATTTCCCCCCCCTCTATTCATTGCTTCTTATTTGTATTTATCTGTGTGCTTTAGTTTAGATGTTTCTACTCACCTTGCTTCCCATTCACAAATCCTGCCCTCTGCTGGTAAACCTGACTAATGAATTGTTGATTCCAGTTATTATGTTACATTTATAGAAATTCTATTGATTTAAAAAAATAAATAAATTTCAGTACTCTGATGGAATTCTCCAATTTTTCCATTTTCATAATTGCAAAATTTATCTTAAATAAATTTGCTTTTAGTTAAAGTATTGATCAGTACCTAGACAGCTTGTGGTCCTTTTGTGTTTTTCTAGTTATCTTTTTAGTTTAATAAATGCATATATTATCTTTTTTGTTTGCCTGTTTTTTGTTTTTGTTTTTATTTTTTGTCAAATGTTCCTTTTTGGTGTTTCCAAATTATTTTTATCTAAATGTTAGAGTCTATGTATTAAAATATTGTAGAGGCTACAGCTAATGTTATTGTATTTCAGAGAGAATTTATCCTTTTCAGATAGAAATATAAAGAGGAAATTTATCATTCTAATTCAATCAAGAATAAAACTAAATCAAATCTATGTTTGAGTTGCGGTTGGGCACTAGTTATCCTCATGCAATCTGGGGTCTGACCCTCCGGGACTTTCAGTTTGGAACACAGCATACGCACAAAGCTCCCTCTCTTTTGGGAGTCTCGAATCCTAGTTTTTAATCTCTTCAGAAACATAAGGCTGCCAAAAATCTCTTCTCTTCTTTTTATTATCTTTATGATTCATTTATTGAAACTCTATTCCATCCAACTTCATAATTTAGCAGATTTTTTTAAAGGGAAATTATGCTTGAGACCTCTAAAGTCCTATTTTTTTCCCCTCAAACTCTCCACCCTCCCAGACAGTCCCTGCTCTTCCCCCCACCAACTATCAGCCTCCTCTCTTTTTTGCCTGTTAGTTCGCTTTGTTTATTAGACTCCACATATGAGTCAAGTCATATGCTACTCTTCTTTCTCTGACTGGCATATTTCATTTAACATAAAAAAAAGAGAGAGGAAACTAATGGACACGGAAGGCAGTGTGGTGGTTGCTGAGAGGAGTGGGTGTTGGGGAGGGCGATGGAGGATATTGGGGTATAAATGGTCATAAAGACTTAACTTGAGCTGATGAACATGCAATACAGTGTACAGCTAATTTGTTATAGAACTGTGCACCCAAAACCCATATAAATTTGTTAACCTGTGTCACCCAAATAAATTCAATAAAAATAAAAAAATACAGTTCTTAATTTCTGGTTTGTCTGAACAGATTTTATAGTAAGAGAATATATCTAAAAGAAGGAGGAGGAGCAGCAGAGGCAGCAACAGCAGCTGGTTTCTATTAGCAACAGTCCCTGGGCCAGGCAATCAAATACATTTTAAAATCCAGTGTATAAATTCAAAAGGAAAATATTTCAATATATTTGCTCAGATGTAATACCATTTTTGGAAGAATCATAATAGATCTCATTGTATATTTTGAATTGTATGTTATCTTTTTATTCAATATTATTTTCTTAATATTAAGTAAAATATTAGACTTAGTATATGGTACTCAGAGACATAATACTTTTTATGTTAATCTGAACAAATGTTAATATGAAGATTTTTAACTAAATAATTCTTAGAGTGTAGCTCTTCACGGGGTTCATGGTATTTTTTTAATCTTTTTTGCCAGCAACAAGTGTTACTGAATTTTTCCTGTAATGGATTAAATCCCATTTTTGAAAATGAAAATGTATCACTATTGAACAATACTAAAAAAGAAGACTTTATAAGTTAAGTCACTTTTGATTCAATGTTTTTTTCCTATGAATTAGATTTTGGCATGCATTTTAAAACAATTATCCCTCTACAAAATCAACTGCAGATATTTTACTCTTTTTAAAACTATAAACTTTGTATAAAAATTGAAAATTGTCTAAATTTTCTAAAATCATTACATAACTGTTAAATTTTTGATATTAGTTTCATATTATGGAATACTTATCCTTTTCATAACTTGTTTTAAATATGTATGTTTTAATACTTAGTCATTCACTTTTATTTTATTATTTCTAATCAAATTTATTGGGGTTACTTTGGCTAATAAAATTATGTAGTTTTCAACTGTACAATCCCATCTGTATAAATGGGCTCAAATATATAATGATGGAAGAAGATTTGACTTTGGGTGGTGAGTAAATAGCTTTTAAATTTCATTAAGCTGTACTATTTTTAAGAGAAAATTAAAAATAATTTTTAAAAGACACTGATTTTTAAAAATTGTTCATGATAAAGGTTAGTAAAGCAAAATGACTGCATTATGGTATGCAAAGTAAAAATAAAGCCTTTATTTCTTAAGAAAAGTATTTAGGAAAAATTATGAGAAAAGTGTTCAATTTCATTCTATTGAATAATACCAGATAATAAGGCAATTTTCTGTTATCCTCGCCATTCAGATATGTGTTTTCTTTTATTGGATTATCTAATTATACAAAAGATTCACATATTCTTTTTTTATTATTAAAAGAGTGAGCTCCGTGTAGAGTAAAGTGACAGACAATATATTTCTGGGAATAGTAATTTACACTCTGAAAGTAGAAATGAACTATGAGTGTTTAATTTTGAACTTGTGCATACTGAATTGATAAACACTTGGGATCATATAATGAATTAATGGTCTTGAATTTTTATGCAAAAAAGCACCTTCTAAGCAATAATAATTTATTCAGACATGTTTATATGTAAATAAGTAGTGTAAGTATATACTTAATGTGGGAGGGGAACTTTACCCAGTATAAAAATGGTGTGATTCAACATTTTTTACTGTTTTTTCAAGAAAACATTTAACTAGTTCCAGCCATGGTGTCTTTATAACAAGCCATAGTTAATCAGCTGTCACCAAATAAGAAAGAACCCAGAAATACTTGCCTACATAGTGAAGAAAGCTGTATCATTATTGAGAATTTGGTTTATGTTATTTTCTATTCTGTGTTATACATATAGGCATTACAGTTTAAAGAGCTCCAGTGTTCTGTAATTTCCTTCTGAACCTCTTCCCAGACCTCTCCTCCTTACTTTGAGTAAAACACAGTGTTGAATATGGAGGTCATAGAAACTTATTTAATGGGGACCTATATTGTTTCCTAGAATATATGTTTAATTTTGGCTAAAGTTTGTCTAAAATAAATATACTTTTTTCTTCCCTAAATTGCACTGAAATCACATTCAAATTAGAAAAACCCAACATTAATGATTTTAGTACCCTTTGAATAGCATTGTGGAAATGTGAAGTCATGTAATTTGGTGAGAGAAGGAAGGGTAGTAGGTCCCACTGTGTTCTTTCCAACTGCTTCATATGAAATACTTAATAAAATATATTAGGGCAGTCCAGAGAAATAGAACCATTATGAGATGACAGAAGATATAGATAGATAGATGACAGATAGATAGACACATAGATAGATAGATAAAAACTTTTAACAGAGAAATTTGCTCACATGAGTATGGAGGCCAAGAAATCTCATGATTCGTTGTCTATAAAGTGGAAAGCCAGAAAACCTGATGTTGTAATTCAGTCTGAGTCTCGAGGCCTGAGAGCTAGGGGAGCCAATGTAGTAAGTCCTAGTTCAAAGGCCTGAGAGCGAGATGGAGAGAGGCAGTAGTGCAGGTGAGAGCGCAAGCCCAGGTCTGAGAATGAAAGCCTAAGATCCATGAGGACCAATCCTGGGGGGAGGAGAAGATGGCTGTCTCTGCTGAAGCAGGCAGAGCAAATTTTCCATCGTCACCATTTTATTCCATTTGGCCCTTGAATGGATTGCACGATGCCCAGTGGCATTGGTGAGGGCGACCTTTTTCACACAGTCTACTGATTCAAATGCTGATCTAATTTGTAGACACCTGCACAGACACATGCAGTAATAATGTTTTACTAGCTATATGGATGGCATTCCTTAGCTGAGCCAAGTTAACACATAAAATTAACTTTCACACCAAATAAAATTCTATAAAATTCTGAAAAAGAGTAGACCCACTTTAGATTAAATAAATTTACAAAGAAACTTTTGGATTTGTATAAGAAGTTAGGGAAATGTATGATTGTCAAAGCAAAACCTTGAGAGTTCAAATAAAACTAAATTCCTTGATAACATTTTGCCCTATAATTACACATAAAGATAGTTTCTATATGACTTGCAAAATCTGAGAGTTTCAATAGGATATCAGGTATATACATATACTACTTTATTCAAAGCACCAAAATCCAGTGACAAAATGTTTTGTCATGTATCATTTTAGAGAAGTGTTGCCTTCCCCAATTTAAGTGTAGTTGATGCTTTTTGCTTTGGGTTTGATTTTTGACTTACAAATTAGTGTTTCCTTTCTTTCTCATGCAAGTTAGGTTAACAGTTTCTAGTACATATTAAATGCCCTTGGCTCCCTCTTTTTTTTTATTCTTCTGGAAATGGGGAACAAAAAGAAAGGGGGGAAGATGAACAACTGCTGTTACCTGACTGCTGTGTTCTTGTGGTTTCTACTTTGACCCTTGACCAGACTTAGTGATGGAAAAACTCCACTGTAGACACTCAGACAGCCTGGTTTATGTCTGGTTTACTCTCAAAAGATCTTAGACTGGATGATACATTTTGTGTGCACTTTACCAATAGAGAGAGCCTGTATCCAGGAAATTTCTTGAATTCTTGGTAAATGAATGAAGAATAGGTGTGTCCTTTCTGTTTTTTGTAGTCGATCTTTTTTCAAATATATATTGAAACCCACTCCTCTGGGTTTTTTATAAAACCAAACTGATAGATCACAACTAGATACTATCAATTCATTCATTTATTTATTTTTTAATTTTAATTAATGGAGTTAGAGAAACTGGAAGCAAAAGCCTGGATTATTCCAACGACAGGACACCTGAGTAAGTGTTCTTTAACTCTTATCTCAACAACCCTATTTTTTTCTATACTTTAGGTCCTAGTGTTGAATAAATGTTTAACGTTTTGTATTAAATGTCATTATTGTGGAACAAGAGGCATTTATATTACAAAGTGTTCTGGATATTTAGAGGAAATGGAGAATCAAATAAGTGAAAATGATCTCTCTAGGAGCTTCACTAACATTACATTTTATCTGATACCTTAGTCCTTCTTCAGGACTTCACTAGGTTCAAAAAACCATTGATTTGAACAATGTCAGAGCCCTCTCTGGAAGCCAATAGCCAATAACTGGCTGATCAAGAGGTATAAAGTTTGACAAACACTATCTCAATTGTGATAATTTTCAAGATACTTTCCAACTCCCTATAGGAGCAGTTGAGTCCTTTAGTGGAACTACATTCCCATCTACCACCCAGCTCAATTCAATTCTCCCCATTCTGTTCCCTAGAAATATTTATCAATGAACATCTTTTATGCAGATCTCAGGGACGGTTTCCCAGGCAGCTATTCCAGAGTAGGGAATGAGAGCTAAAATCATCAGGCTGCCATAGAGGGTAGAATGGTTTGTAGCCCTCAGGCCAGGATTATTGTTGGGCTATGGACCTGTTCACGGTTTGAGCTGGCTAGGCAGAATAATATTGAGGCTGTTAAGCCATGAGCAATTATTATTGCATGATTAGTGCAAAAATTGGCCTTTGGGGGATAATAGTAAGTAGAAAAATCAAATATGCAAAGGTCATCCTTACAATACAAATTAAGTGTCATAATTTTAAGAGAATTTCAAGCATTTTGTATATATTCATCAGTTCTTCAAAGGGTGACTTAGTATGTGCCAAATTTCTTACTAAACTTTGGGGTATGTGCTAACTGATGACATGTTATATTCA
Organism: Mormoops blainvillei; assembly: GCA_004026545.1. Classification (NCBI taxonomy): domain Eukaryota; kingdom Metazoa; phylum Chordata; class Mammalia; order Chiroptera; family Mormoopidae; genus Mormoops; species Mormoops blainvillei. The sequence goes on from PVJD01005749.1 coordinate 38,773, forward strand.
TGTCCATGCCTTCAAGCGGTCCCTGGTTCTGCCCTATACTTATAGTATATTACAGCATATTTGTCTGGCTCACTCATTCCTCTACTTAGTTTTTTTAAACATTATATCCTTTGTCATCAAATCTCTAAAATATGCCTTCTTAATTCATATACCCATTTCCTATTATACTGGGAAAATAAAAGTAATCCAATGAGAAACTTACAAACTTCCACTGTCATACACATATGTAAAAACATTTGAACCTGTAAAGCAGTGGTGCCCAATATTTTTGGCACCAGGAACCAGTTTTGTGGAAGACAATTTTTCCACAGATTGGGGAGTGGCTTTAAGCCTGCTGACAGATACAGCTTAATTGCCACTTGCCTCTCACTGGTAGGGTTTTGATATGAATCTGTAAGCAACTAATTTATTATGGTCTCTGTGCAGTCAAACCTCTTTGCTAATGATAATCTGTATCTGCACTTACTTCCCAGCGCTGGCGTCACAGCCTCAGCCCTACCTCAGATCATTACGTATTAGATCCTCGTTATCAGCCACAAGCTAGACCCCTCACATGGGGTTGGGCTTCTATGAAAACCTAATGCTCCCACTGATCTGACAAGAACTAGAGCTCAAGCAGTAATGCAGAGATGGGAGAGGCTGTAAATACAGAGGAAACTTTGTTCCCTTGTCTTCAGCTCACCTCCTGCTGGATGGGGATGCGGGGCGGGGTTCCTAACAGGCCATGGGTGTATTCTTCATCAGGAATGTGGAGCACAGCCATGAAGAGCTAGTTCTGAGTGACCCAGTCCCCAAAGATGTTTGGGATATAATTTTGGAGACTGTGGCATATGTGAGAAAAAAATTTGAAATGCTCCAGCTTTTTCTAGTGTGTTTGAAAGGAGAGGATCTGTTTTGACCTGTCTCTTCGAGGCTTGGGTGGTGAAATCACTCACCAGGGTTGAGGCATGTGAAAACTACATCTTCCAATATGGCCAACATACTCTCATGGAACTTCCTATTGCTGCTAACCCCACAGGTTGTGCCTGTTCGGTACCTAAAATGAGTACCCATGTCAAGAGACCTCACACCTTAAACAGCACCAGCACCTCCAAGTCCTTTCACAGCATGGTCACCAGAGAATTGAACCCCCCTTACAGCAGCAGTTGGTCCACTCCAAGTTATTGCAGTACCAGAAGATGAAGACTGAGTGGAAAAACACGGTGTATCTAGTCCAATCTCGGATTCAGGTGCTGGGCCTGTATGCTGCTAGAAACATAGATAAGCACACCGTGGTCATTGAATATAGTGGGACCATCATTTGAAATGAAGTAGCAAACAGACAAGAGAAACTTTATGAGTCTCAGAACCATGCCTTGCACATGTTCCTCATGGATAATAGCCACATGATCAATGTGACACTCACAGGAAGGCCTGCAAGATCCATCAGCCATTTGTGCGCATCTAATTGTGTGGCTGAAGTGGTGACGTTTGAGAGAGTATACAAAATTATCATCAGCTCCAACTGGGGAGTCCTGAAAGAAGAGCTGTGCAATGCCTGTAATTTGACTTTGAAAACAAGGAGCACGAGACCCTCTGCCACCATGCAGCCGTGGACCTCGGCGAGTGGATGAGCTGAGTGCATTCCTTGCTGTCTCATCTGCTGGCTTGTCCCTAGGAAGAAGCGATTCAACACGTTTGGATTTGGCAGATGATTTGTTTGTCTGCTTGTTTGTTTTTTGTTTTATGACTTTGAAAACTAGCTTCTGGGAGTCCTGATTTCCTCATCCCTTCAGGTAAAGCAGCACCAGGAGAATGTGACTTGAGCAACTTTCCTGACATGGCTGGGGTTGACCAGAATTACTGAAGGGTCCAGTACTTTTTTATTTTTCTTTCCTTCTTTTTTTGGGGGAGGGGGATAGGTTTTGTTTTGTTTTGCTGTTTTAGTCTAAAGAGAAACATTTACTGGGACAAAGAGCCAAAGGCTGGCCCAGGGCAGGGTCCTTTCTGTGAATATAAGACTGAAATCAACAGAGAAAGGGAGATGTCTGAAGTGCTTGCCACGGTCTTATCTGAAAAACGGGCACGCCCTCTAATTTAAATTGCTGGTGAGTGGTCTGGGGGTTGGAGATCCCTGTCATAAAGAGTATTCTATCTTCCCTCCTTTTGCTATAAATAGTCATAGAATTCCTAGGTAAAGCAACACCCTTTACTTATGCACTGGATCCCATTTTTTTACCCTTGGTTGAAGTCGTCAGTCCGAACATCTGTCTCTTTCCTACCAAAGCATTTTTTTCTTATATATTTCCCATAAACATAGAATATGACATTATTTATTCTCCCATTAAAAAAGAAATCCAACTTGCTTTGTATTCCCACTCTGTCTCCAGACACTTTCCTACCATTTATTTTCTCTCAAACTCATTTCGGACAGATTTTCACCCCACCAAATCATCTCAGCCTGTCCTGTATTCCATGTTGTTTAATGCAGTATTCAGTTTTTAGTTACTGTGGAACAGTCATTGGTGTTTGCATACTTTTCACGTTCTTCTATGAAAAATAAAATAAAAATAAAATAAATGAATAAAACAAGTGAATTATTATTTACTCAGCTTCCAGAACACCACACCCTCTCTTTTTTTCTACCATGGTCATTCATTCTCAGTCTTTAATATTGGATCTACTTCATTTCTTTAACCTTTTATTGTTGGAGTTCTGAGGCTTAAGCTTTTACCTCCATTTTTAAAAAAATCTGTAATACTACATTCATTTCCTTGAAAAAAAATGTATAATTACTTATGTCTTTAAAGACCATAATGGCTGCCAAATTTATATTTCCAACCCAGATGTATCACCCATACCCCAGAGTAGGATACCCAACTGCTTTTGTAGCTTTCCACTTAGATATTCAGAAACTATCTCAAATTGAACATGTACAAAGATAAACTTCTGGCCTCCCTCTCAAATCTGTTCCAGCTGAAGTTTACATCATCTCAGTTGATGGTAATTCTATACTTCCATTTTCCACTCTTATACTCACTCTTGACTTCTTTTTCACATTACATTTAATCAATAAGAAAAATTCCTACTTTCAAAACATAAACAGAAGCCTACTACATCTCACTTTCACCAACTAGATTCACATAATCATCACCTCAAGCCTGACTATTACAATCCCAAATACAGTCTACTGTCAAGAGATTGTCAGAGTAATTCTATGAACAGTAACTCAGACATATAACTATTCTGCTCAAAAAATTCCATTGGATCTTTATTTTAATAAAAGGCATGTCAAATTCCTTAAAATGCCTAGACACCCTATGTCCCCCACATCCTCACCATTACTACTTCTCTCTAACTTCATTTCTTACTATCAATTGTCATCTCACTCTACACATGATGCCTTCCTTGTTTATCCATGAATACACCAGGATTATTCTCACCATAAGAATTTGTACCAATAATTTCTACAATGTATTTGCCCTAGAGATCTGCATAGCAACTCACTCCCAAGCCCCAGTCTGTATCCTACTCTGCTTGTTTTCTGCTAGTACTCACCACCTTCTAATATATTACAACATTTTAACATTTCAGAATTATGTTTATGTATATAGACTGTCTCCCCCTAGTAGAAGATTATCTCTATAAAGTTTTTGTAATTTTTATTCACATATGCATCCCAAGCATCTAGAATAGAGCCTGTAACTTAGTAGCCATTCAATAAATGCTGAGAAATAAATAATTGAAACAAAGAAAAAATTCACTTGTGAAACGTAAGATTTCCATGAAGCCTCTCCAGGTTATTGCATAAGGAAAACCTTTTATACAACATAGAAGATTCATTATTTGATAAATATGTTTTAATTGTATATATTAGAATATTTTCATCACTTTAATATATTATATTACAACACACATGAATATAAGACGGTCCCAACAGTTGAACATAATACATTTTTGTTAATGTATGCTTAAGATTGAAGGTCAATGTGTGGAATAATCAATAATAATTTTTACGATTAGAATTAACATTAGTAAGAGTGATATTACAAAGATTCATGCAATTTAAAGGCATAGAATGAAAAAAAAAATCCCAAAATATGTGAATGAATAAAAGGATGTTTCCCCAAAGAGAGGAAAGTTTTCATTCAAAATTTAAAACTTTAATTTTATTTGAAAGTTATTTAAGAGAGAAAAACACTTTCCTTATAAAGAGTTCTTACAAGACATATGGATTATTTAAACTTGAGTTCCCATTTCTTATGTAAATCCATCTTCCAGGAGGTCTAATGAAGCAATTAAGGTTAAGACCCCCAAAATGTTTTAGACCAGCTGGTCAAATGTAAACTTTTAGTAAGAACAGATCTCATGCATATTTCATAGGTAGATGAAAATCATGTGAGTTAATCACTTGCCCATTCCCTGATATTTCAGACAGCAGAAAATAAAAAAAGAAAAAAACATAAAAGAAGGGCTCTAAACAGCCCTTTGAAAGCACATCTGGTGAGGCTGGAAGAATGCTGCAGTTGTTGAATCTTGTTTACATATTTATAGGCTGAATGTTTCTCAAGATGGTACAAGTTACAAGATTTTATGTTTTTATTATTCAGATATTCAGTGTTTGGGATCTAAACACTTCATACCTTATAAAACAAATCAGTTTTAAAACAAAACCAAAACACCTCACAATCTCTTCCAAACAAGCTATGAATGTTTCCATGAAAAGCTATGATCACTGTCAATCTTGGTACATATGTATCCCCAACCTTCAAATACCATTATGCAAATTATGTGCAGGAATAAAGAACTACCTAAATGTTAAGTGTATTAAGGATCATTCTTGTGACCCGGGTCAATATCGCAATATATATTTTTCATTTGGGAGAGGCAGGTAGGATTCTCTCCTAAAATAAATAGATGAGGTCTATACACTTGGTAAATAAATGTTTAATTGGATTAAAATGGAAATGTATATTTGATAATTGATGAGCAAAATGGAGTGGCACCTTATGAGGAAATACTGAGAGAGAATCACTCTATTCCTAAGTGTAAGACTACTAAACTGAGTCTCAGACTAGTAGTAATAATTGTCATAAATCTGGGAAGCACTGATTTTACATTTTATGAGTATCTTTAGAACACATTTTATTTCTTAAGGACAGGGTCAAATTTTGAGTGAAAAGTTCATAAACCAGTATCAAAAGCCTCATTTGTCTTTCAGTTGACATATCAAGTGAGAACTTTAAAAAATTGACCTACAGTCCAGGCTATAAAATCTTGAAAAATTTCTAACCTTTTTAGTTATCTCTAGTCTGGTGTTCAAAAGTGAAACCTTCTAAATTAGTGTTTCTTTTAATTACTTCTAGAAGCTGTTAAGGGATTGGAGAGTTGAGAAAACAATACCTTGTGCAAATTATGCTTGGTGTTGGAGAAGAGAGAAGAATGGTATAAAATAAGTAATGACAAATAGCAAAAGTACAAAGCAGACTGAGTTTCATGGACTTGCTAATAAAAAACAAAGCAAAACAAAGCATTTCTGCATATGAAATGTTGGAGGTGGAGTTAAAAGAACTACTAGCAAGACTTTCAACATATCCAAGCCCTTTATTACCTTTACTACAAGGTCAATCAATACCATTACCCTTCACTGAAGGCAAATCTTCAATTTGTCAGTGAAGTGAGGACATCAGGTCTTGTAGAACTTCTTTTCGATAGTTGTATTATTTTCCTATTGTTGCTATAAATTTCCCCAAACTTAGGGGCTTAAAACAACACAGATGTATTATCTTATGGTTCTGGTGGTCAGAAGCCCAAAATGGGTTGGCAAGATGACGTTCCTCTGAATCCTTTAGGGCTAAAATTTTCCCTTCCCATTTTCTAGCTTCTAGAGGTGACCACAATCTTTGCCTCTTGTCTCTGTATCACTAAATCATTGCTACCATCTTCACTTATCCTTAGCTGACTCTGGGCCCCCTTAGTCTCTCATAAGGACTCTTATGATTGCATTTAACCCACTTGGAAAATCTGGGATAAACTCCCCATTTCACCCCATTTAAGTAGGTTCAGACTTAACCTACTTCTATCTGTAGTAGCCCCTTTGATATGTGAAGTAACATATTCACAGTTCTCAGTGACTAGGAAATAACATCTTGCAGGGCCATTATTCTACCTCCATAATCATTATGTTAATTATACTTCCCTTCATTCCTCTTCACCAACCCCTTACTTGCAAATATTTACTACAAATGATGGGATGCTTTCCACAGTAAACTCCAGCAGGAGAGGAAATTTCATCTCTGTTTTGGCCCTCAATGAATTCTAAGGACATGGAACCATACCTAAAATCTAGCAATGCATGTATTGATTATGTTATAACACCTTATTAGAAATCCTCAAATCTTAGTAGTTTAATGTAACAAAAATTTATTTGTTGCTCATGCAACATGTCCTGTATATGTGCTCACGACCAGGGCAATGTGGACACCCACTCTACATAGTGACTTTTAGCTGTACCAACTGAAGGTTATACTCTTCCTTCAACAGACAAATCACAAACACATAAGTCAACATCATTCTTCTCAAAATGAAAATTCAGGAGCTTGGGAGAATAAGGTGATGTTTCTTTGCTATCATAAGCTTTGTCTTAAAAATGTATTGGGATTTTAAGCTTACTCCATAATGTATCAGTGTCTGATTGTTTATAAAACTATGTCTTCTTTTTAATTCAAATCCCCAGGAAATGTATTATACTGACTCTGCCCTATGTATGAGTACCTAGTTTAAAAAGTTCAGACAGAGAGGGAAAAGGAAAAAATGGTCAATTAGTTATTATGGACAGTGAATTTCTAGTTCTAAACATTTAGGACTCAAGGTTCAGTAGGGATATGTAAATTTTATCTAGAATGAGTTTAAACTCATCAGTTTAAACTAAATAAACTCACTAGAGTAAATAAAATGCAATATCATTTTGGCACTTGACCTATCTCTATAGGTAACAGCCTATAGGTATTATATCATTAAATCTTATCAATCTTTATTTATGCATTCACAGGAAGATTTGTATTTTCTCATTAACTTTAAATAGAGTGATGTGTTGCACAATGATATTGTGGTCATGATGAACTGCCTATACAACAGTGGTATACTAGATCACCTGGGTGAATAGTAGACTGTACCATCTGGGCTTGTTCGAGTACACTCTGTGATGTTTGCTCAATGACAAAATTTCCTAATGGCTCATAAAATCCACAGCCATTTCTTTTTCACCTTCTCTGTTGCAAGCTTTTATATACTGTTTTCAAAATATGAATGCTGAAAGGATTTTGAGGTAAGGTAAAGCATCTATTCTTGTCCTAGAATGTATTTAGTGTACAGTGAGTTCTACTATTACCGCTGAAAATCAGTTGTTCAAATTCCTGTCTAGGAGTCAAAAAAATAAGATGAGACTGCAAGTGGATGATTCTTACATTCTGGTTTCCTCTGCCAGGCCACATCTAATTTCTACTTATTTCAGTCAAAATAGAATAATAAATGTCTGCTTGTTGTTGCTTTTCCAGTGTCTTTCACTCTGGATAAAATTGTTAAGTGAAATTTACCTATACATACTTAATTCAATTTAGTCATACATTTCCTGTAATTAGATTTTTCTTTTTTTCTAGGATAACTGAAGCTCTTTTCTACTTCCAGCCCAAACTACTTCCTACACTCTCCTACATTCAATCTATATTTCTAAATCAGACCTTCCTGGGGAATCATCTCCTATACTTTATCTCATATGAGACATCTCTCCATGTAATAAGATTAAGTGTCATGCAAAAAGATAATGGTCACTGAAGCTACTCGGTTGAGATGGAGTTTAGCATGTATTCTATCCTAGAAAAGACATAAAACTAGTTCTCAATTCGACATGAGAAGACAAGCATTTGACATGATGCCCAGTTTGACTATGGAGCAAACTGTCAGCATAGATAGAATTCTTGTTAAATATCCATAAGCTGAAGGCAGAAACAATTCATGTCAATTTAATCTATGCAAATGTGTACACATATATGTGTATGAATAAAAAACACGTGGACACAGAAGTCAAATAAATAAACACATATGATTTAATATTTCATCTTGCTTGTCTAAATTTAGCAGGACAATTGTCACTTAACAACAGGGATATGTTCTGAGAAATAGATTGTTAGGTGATTTTGCCATTGTGTAAACACATAAAACTAGATGATAAAGGACCTACTATGCACCTAAGCTATATAGTATACCACCGTCAAATATTCAGTCTGCCATTGACATACCATCATATGTAACACATAACTACCTTGCTATAAGTGTTTTCCCCCCAAATAAATCCAAAATAATAATTAATAACTATGACCTGAAATTTATATGCTTAACCACTAAAAGCAAATACATCAATACAATTACTTTTATTTTACCAATAGAAAAATGCAGTGGAATATTATAAATTGAGGTCCCTGCATATAATATATGTTGGTGTGCATAGACTTTGTCAATTATTATTTTTTATGTGGATTATTACTAACTCTAAATGAAAGATGAATCTCTTTAGATTATAGAGGGGGAAATCCTCCTTTATAATATTGGACCAGTGGTTCCACAGTTCCTTATAAAACCTTCTTTATTCTCTTCCTTTTTCGATCAACCACTTCTCTGTAAATCCATTAAATCTGCAACAAAGTTTAATTTCATTAGTTTTAGATCTCTCTTGGACTATATTTTCCTGAAAGCCTGGATTTTCTGGAAATAAATAGTGTTTCTTACAATACTTTTCAGTTATGAAGTGATTGGTATTAATTTTTATATAATATACCATCTCAATATTTCACATTTATGAACAAATCCCTGGAAATTATTTTAAAATTTAATCTAGAATTCTACTTGCCCATCTATTTGAGACAAAATTCAAATATTCAAAATACAAGTGTTAAAAATGTGGTTCTTCTATTATTACCCTTATGTAACTAGTAAATGCTCCCAAATTCAGCTACATGGCATGCATGCTTTCTAATTTTCATGTAATCTAGAATCTGGAATCTCATAATAACCCTGATTTATCACATGGTATTAAATATGGTCCATAGGGAAATTCAGGGAGACTTGGAATTTATTATGAAGTAATACTCAATATCCTTGATATGCCAGTATCTCAAAGTTATACATTAACTTTCATCATTATCCAAAATGATGCATGGCACTTCCTTCCATTCATGCACCATTTTTCGTATTGCACAAGTTAATGACCACTTTAATTTCTGTCTCATCAATAAAAAGTACTCTGAAGATACTCAGGAGATCAAGAAATCATCTAAATCTTTAGGCAAAAATTCATAGTTCTGCACTATTTCTGAAATACAACTCATGTTTTTTATGTATGCATCCTTCCTACTCTTATGTAACAACCTGTGGTTAATACTTTTTTGCTCAAATTTCTACTAAGACTCTTTTCACAAGAGTGGACCTGGCCAATAAGCTTTAGTTCATTGTCTTCATGGAAACAGAAAAGAGCAGAACTATAAATCAAATGACCCATGGACAAAGACAACATGGGGGAAGGATTGAATGTAGGAGGTGGGGGTGTAGGGCAGGGGAAAGCAATGGGGGAAAATGGGGACCATTGTAATTGAACAGCAATAAAAAATTAAAAAAATAAATCAACATACCTTACTAAACTGAAGTGACTGATTATTTTTAAATTTTTTTCTCATCCTATAGAAATACTGAAATGCTGACTGGAGCATTAATATCCTAGAAATTGAACTGACATATCTGAAGCACGGATTATGTTATCCTCTCTCAACTCTTTGGTCTCTCCAAAGCATATTTGGTTTCCATTTCTGTTTTGTGGAACTAATTGAAGATAAATGCAATTTTATAGTTAATTCCACCATTAGAAATAAACTGCAGTAGAGACTCAGGGGGTTTTAAAAATGTATTTGAATTGATACTCTATAAGCAGTTCAGAACATTTTTAGGTGAGAATTGATAAATAGAATTAAAAATGTTCTTTGCATATTCCAAGGAAGTGATATATATTGGAATTGAATATTTAACTAAAAAATATTTATTTCTCCAGCCTTGAATAAAAACTTTCAATCAAAAGGTTATACAGTTAAACTGTATGCTTTTGCTGCTTAAAAATTGCCTTTGATTAATTGTATTTTGTATCAATAATCTCATCTTTTAGCGCAACCCCAAGTATATGGCTTCCAGTTGCTAGACGGGATTGTCACAGGGAATTAATACACTATACTTATACAAAGTTACCCATATTTATCTTAGTAAATATTAAACCCAGCTTGTTAATAGAAACTGGGTTGATATTCTCTCAAAACTATAGCTTACATGTTAATTTTTTTTTCAAAGTATACTTTACTACTAGAATTGACAGGTTGAGTTCCTGTATAAACCTAAGAAACAGCCTGACCTTGGAATTCCACAAAACTGACAAAGACCAGATGGCCAAGTCAAGGATGCTGACCATAAAAGTCCACATTGGGACCAGGAAGAACATTGCCTACCTGTCCACAGTCCGCCCCAGTCCCTGCCCTCATGTCTTTGGTCTGCTCTCCCTCTCCTCCCTTGCAAAAACTGCCTGTGTTAAAATGTTAAGTTATAACCATGATTTAGTATCTCCCAGCTAGTAATCAAAATTATGTACTCTGTAACAAATCAAAATATAGAATCAACCCTGTGCTTTCACCTCTGGCCAAATTCTCATTGTAGTTGTAAGAAACCCTGGCCCCAGCGATAAACCACAGGCATCTGGAGGAGTGAAGAATGCTCATGCCAGAGTAAAACCACAGATGTCTGAAGCAAATTAAGGGATAACATCAGAATGAGGGGGTAAACTTGAACTCCCTGTCAGCCCTCTCCCCTTACTCCTGTTTCCCTCTCTCAAGAAAAACTGCATGTTTCCTTCCTCTTTTCCCCCTTCCTTTCTTCCTTCTTCCCTCCCTTCCTTCCAGCCTTCTTCTTCTTCTTCTTTTTCTTCTTCTCTCTCACTCTCTCTCTCTCTCTCTCACTTATTTGGAATTTGTAGAACATTATGCTAAAGTGAAATAAGTCAGTCAGAGAGACAAGTACCATATGATTTCATTCATATGTGGATCCTAATGAACAATTGAACTAACAAGGGAAATAAAACAGACTTACAGATAGAGAGCAGGCTGGCAGCTCTGGAAAAAGGGCTGGGGAGGTGGAAGGATTGAGCCAAAAAAAGAGAGACAGAAAGAGAAAGAGAGAGAGAGAGAGAAACTCATGTTAACGGATTACACTGATGATTGCAGGGAGCAGGGGTGTGTGGAGGTAGAAGAGGATAAATGGTGATGAAAAAAATAAAATTAAAAAAGTAATTAAATTTAAAATAAAATAAATTAGGTTATTGAATACAGAATATGTGGAACATATATACAATACTACTCAGCCACAAGAAAAGATGGAATGCTGCCATTTGCAATAGCATGGATAGAACTTGAGAATATTATGCTAAGCAAAATGTGATAGACAGAAAAAGGCAAAAACCATAAGATTTCACTCATACATGGGATATAAAAATGAAAGCAACACATGAAGAAACAAGAAAAACAAACAAACAAAACTTATAGACACTGATAACAGCATTGTGGTTATCAGGGGGAAGAGGGGTAGGTGAAGAAGGTCAAATATATGGCGACAGAAGATAATCTGACTTTGAGTGGTGGGCACACAATGTAATATACAGGTCATGTATCGTAGAAATGCACCCTGAAACCTATATAATTTTATTAACAAATGTCGCCCTGATAAATAAAAAAAACAAAAAACAAAAACAAAACTGCACATCCACACTCTCCCTGGGAAGTTTTCCCTTCCTGAAATCCCACTGAATCCCTATGACAATCACTGTCTTGACCAGAGATGTTAAGATGAGATTTGAGGAGAGGAGTCCCCCAGTTTTCTCAAAATCCCATGCTCAAATAAATCACTTTCCTTTTCACCACCAAGTCCCATGAGTTTGACTTTCGTTGTGGTAGGCTACTGAACCTTGGTTTGGTTTCAGGATGCTGACCAATTCATGAATTTTTTCATAAAGTGAATGAGACCTTGAAATTTACTTGGCTGAAATTTTTAACATATATAATTTCTTTCAGAGACAGTCATTGGAACAGAGGTGCACATTGTGCATTCTCAAAAGATTTAGGGTTACTTTGTTACCTACTCAGTTGAAAAAGGATTAAAACTAAGTGTAACATTTGCCTCCAAACTATTTTGTTATACTTGAAAAGATATATAGAAAGGGGATTGTATCTACAGAAAAGCCTACCTTCCTGCTGAGGAAGAATATAAACATATCACCACAATTATTTTTCTGGTGGTAGACTGAAGTCATTTATTAAATTGTATTGACCATGTCACTTAATATTTGAGCTATTTTAATACTTCCAAAATATTAGGGCACATTTCCAGCTCTCTTGCTCAGTCCTATCAAGGATGATCCTCTCTTAGATTTTTACAAGTTCACTGCTCTTTATTCAGATCTCAACTCCAGTGCCAGCTCCTGAGAAATGCCTTTCCTGAGGGCAAACCTTATCCCAATACTATGCCTCCTGTGACTTCTCTGGTTTTATTTACTGTATAATATTTATTAACATCTGAAATGATCTCATTCAGTGACTAGTTACCACATCTATAATATAAGTTCATTGAGGACATGGAGTTTACTGCTGTATTTGCAGGGCTTGGAAGGTTTAGCATGTAAGAGGTGTTTAACAAATATTTGCACATGGATGAATGAACTGAGAATTTCCTATGAACTTCACCTCTCTAGTAATATAGATTGTTGCACACTGACCCAGGATACCCACAAACCTCAGATTCATGTTATATGCAAATAACCAAAAGGGTTCATTTGAGAGAATGAGATAAAAAGAATGTTTAACATATAAGAAAATTAAATTAGTTCTTAAGAGTTTTTTTTACTCATTTTATAGACCAGTGCTTATAAAATTATGTTGAGAAAATTTTAACATTAATGTTCACCTTAAGCCTCATAAAATAACGATACATTTTCTCATTTCTCTTTCTAGATCCCTTTCTCCTCTTAATTTCTTAATGATAATACCAATAAAGTAAAACTAGTCTTTTGCATTTATTATAACCTGTTTATTTCTAAAAAATACTATTTATTCTGTTACAGTGCCAATAGGATTTCAAGTTCTCAATTAAATTCCAAGAACAACCTTATTTTTACTTGGGAAATATTCGGTGAATTTTAAATCACTATTCACAATGGTGTCTGTGAGTGCTTTAGGAGTATTCTAATGTGAGAAGATCTTTCACAGAAAATCTAATTAAAATTCCTCCAATTCACAGTCTTGACACTCTCTGGTTCTGATGTGTACTCACTGCAAGATACATAATATCAGTGCATAGTAAGGTGACATCAGAAAGAAGTTATAAGGACCTCAAAAACCATGGTTTACTCCCAGGTCTCTCCCTTCTCTATAAATCACTGCCCTATAGTATGTCCTATAGTATCAGTTCAATAGGAAGTGATACTCTGCCACCATTAAAAATTACAAGAAATGGACATACATGTTTTCTCTCAGAGATTCACATGTATGAATTATGTGTCACAACCACCTATCAAATGAACTCTTTCATATGTCAATGAAATATATCAATTTTTGTTTTGGGATTATTAAAGAGTCCCTAAATTGTGCATTTAGCCAAATATAAATGGGAAAAAAATGTATAAATTATATTAGAAACTAATGTTCAAAGTTATTAAGTAAAGATTTTATTTTAATCACTATTTAATATCTGATTAAACCTATAAAAAAGCATTAGGGTTTTACATAGCAGAACTTCTAGCTATAAATTATTTCTGAAATAAACCAAATAATAGTTTTTGGCTTACATTGTTAATTTAAGCCAAATATTGCTGAAAGTAAGGATTAAAGTAAGAATAATTTTAACCAGTATTGAGTGGAAGCTTCCCCAAAATACTCTGTGCTAATTAATTAATTTTATCATATATGATACTGGTACTCCAAAGAATAAATTATAGAAGATCTTCTGAGGTATAGTAAGTTATAAAATCAGAACCACATCCAGCAAAGCCATGGAGCAAATTTGAAAAGTCATATTTCTTTTCCAGCAAAATTACCTTTTAAAAAAATAGACCAATATGATATACCTGAAGCAATAATGCAAGCATTCATTTATTGTTTAGCCAACAGTCTTAAAAGGTGACTTGTTTGTTGTCTCCGAAAATATCTTTCAGAGACCCATTTTTGTCAACAATAAAATGGCTTCTCTTTACCAAAAAAACATTAAATATTTAACTATTATTTTTTTCTCTAACATTTACTTGGCAACCATTAGCTTCATAATTTTCTTTAACCCAGTGTGGGTGTTGGGGGAGGGTGGGATTAATCTTGGATCTAACAATATTTTATTGTATGGAGGAACAAAGAAAATATTTCCTTCCCACCTTCTAAAGTTTTGTTTGTTTGTTTTTTTACTAGACTAATAGTCAAATTAACAGTAACAGATTGGTGGGTAAAAATGTACAAAGTTTACTGTGAATGTACAATACATGCCAGAGTTTTCATAAGACATGAGACCCAAAGAAGTATTGGGCAGTTGAGGTTTATATGGCATTCAGGATCTATGAAGAAAGGGAGGGTTGTGGCTTGGGACTTCAAAGGACAGGAAGGCAATTCTCTTGGAGAAGGTAATGCAAATGTTTGGTAAACCTTCAGCAATGGGACACAGACAGGACTTTGAACAAATGGGCTTTGCTAGATTGCTCCCTTTCTACCATCACTAGTTATGATTAAGTTATAGTTATCTGAGAGGATCTACAAAACTCAAGCATATTTTCACAGTATTTTAATTATAGAAAAGAAACTGGTACATATTTTGTCAGGAAAATATTTAAAATGATAATTAAACTGCTTAAAATAGATGAATTATAAGCGTAATTCAGATTAATATTTTAACAAGCATGTATTTTATTGGATCATAGAGTTACCATTATGGAGCTAATATTTTATTCACTATTTTTATAAGCTTGTTGTTCTTATTGGTTCAGCTGGCAGTTGAATCTCAGTTATTCTTCAGTTCATTTTCTTAATTGGTTTTTATGGTTAATTACAACAACAACATTAGGAAACCATTTATTTTTATTAAATCAAATTGAGACATTTGTAT
Organism: Mormoops blainvillei; assembly: GCA_004026545.1. Taxonomy (NCBI): domain Eukaryota; kingdom Metazoa; phylum Chordata; class Mammalia; order Chiroptera; family Mormoopidae; genus Mormoops; species Mormoops blainvillei. The sequence goes on from PVJD01005749.1 coordinate 53,971, forward strand.
AACTAATAACTTGTAAGAAACTTAACTAACTCTGATATGATTACAAAATAATGTCTTAAATTTAGATTAAGAAATCTTCTGTCATTCAAGATTGTGTTGACAAATGTTATATAGAAACCAATACTTAGATCTGAAAAGATAAAGTAAAATTCAATGACAATAGTATTCCTATTGTCAGCTTTTTGCCACAATTGGCAAAAAGCCAATATGGGCAGCTTTTTGAAGAAATAATTTGTCTCCCAATAAAATAAAATTTCAATCTTAAATCAGAATTATTTAGATCAAGAGATCTAGATTTTTGGATATTTGCAAGATTTTTCAGTTGTGCTAAAATTTGAGATAACTGAATATGGTCTTAGTTTAGCTTTTTTGCCACAATTGTTAGTGTATACTTCGATCTCCTAGTTCTAGATATTAAAAGTGGATGTTCAATACTTCCGTTGCTGGATATAATGGAGTTGTTGTTAGTAAACAAATGACTTTTGAGAACTAGAGAAACTAGGTATTATGTATAATATGTATCATATATTATAATTCTTGTATAATATATATTGCATTTTATATATTTTTGTATATATATAATCCCTGAGTACATCAATGATCTTCCAAGACAGCGACAACTTGTGAAACCAAAAGTCCAAACAAGAAGGGAGTCTCATTGAAAGTGAGTCAACATTATGTCCCTCTGTTTTTCCCTCGGATCATTACAAAATACACTGTTTTAACTGCACCTTACAACTCTTGTCTTATATTTTCTTTAATGTTTAGTTTAAAATATTTTCTAATTTCTCTTGAGAATTTCATTTGGTGTATATGGGTTACTTAGGACTGTGCTATATTTCCATGAAGTTGAGATTTTCCTAATAAAAATTGTTATTGGTATCTATCTATCATTTATCTCTCTATCTATCTATCTAATTGATATTTAAGATATAGATTTTTGTCATGGTTCTAATTCAATGCCCTTCTGGTCTGATGTCACATTTTGTGTGATTTAAATCATTTTAAATACATTGAGGACTTTTTGTTTGTTTACATTATGACCTAGAATATGGTCTGTCATGATAAATATATCATCTGAATTTGGGAAAAAATGTTCATGATATAGTTGTGAGGTGAAGTGCTATAAGAAATTATTAGGTCAAAATGGTTGATATTATTCTAAGACAACTAACTTGTTTCTCTAGTTGTTTTATCAACTACTGAGATATGTATTCAAACTTAATGGCTGACTTGTCTTTTGTTTGTATAACATCGATATACCTAACATTTATTTATGTAATAGGTTAGAGTATAATGGGTTAACAAAGGGAGAGCAAGGAGACAGAAAAGTAGTCAAGTTGGCAAATACAAAAATATTGGATTAACAGGGATCATGTCTCACCAGTGGGAGAAATGCCATGATTTTACAGCTATAACTCATCCTATGTAAAATGTCTGCAGTTTATAAGTACAATGACAGGCATTTTTAAATAAAATTTCAAAAATTAGAGTTTAAGAGACATTTTGCAATTCAGTTTTAAGAGAGATAAAAGGACTAAATATTTTATAAAGCTTTGGTGTTGAATTGTTTTGCTTTTCTGGAGGGAGAGAAAAAAATGTTAAAGACAGTAAGAGTTGGTTATTTAAGTTTGTGCATTGGCTTAGGTTTTGGAGCAAACCCTTTTGGCACAAATATTTCTCTCAAATTATGACAAACTCAACTATATGATACAGTTTTTCATATAAAATAAATATCATTTACTTTTTGGGAAATTTAATACTGTAAGTTACTGTTCTTTTTGCTATGACTTCAATGAATGCCCAAAACTGACAGAATAAAACTGTTTTTAAATAAGTATGTGCCTCAAATATTTTAGCTCATTAATGAAGTAACTAGCAGTATGGCCTAGTTGATTCAACGTGAACTTGGGAAACTGCGTATATATAGCAACTGAAAGAATCCTGGAATAAAATTTTTAGGTTAGATACTAAAATGTTTTTTAAAAAAGTAGGAATTTTGATGGGCCAATAGACACCTTCGATTTGGAGAAATGACAAAAATAATTCCTTCACGGTTATCTCCTCTATTTAACTTGGTATCCCATGATGACATCTTTCCTTCTTAGGAAAGTGCTGCTTTCTGTTAACCTTTATATATATGTGGAAAAGGTTTTTCTAGCAGTGCTTGCTCCTTTCTAGAGGAGAGAGAGGGCTGGTCTTCTATAAACTTTATCTATTCTTAACTAGAACTTTTATTTGAAAGGCTCTTATAAATTGTTTCATAATATAATATAAATTGTTTCATAATATGATATATAGTTTCATAATGGCTGTTAAGTACTGTGCTTGGTAATATTTTTAAAATAAATAAAATTTTCAAAGTTCTTATCTATGTGTTCTGCTAGCAGAAATTAATTAACTATTTTATGGATACCAGAACAGTATAGATTAGGATCTACAGATTATTACAATCATATAAATTATATGTGTATTTAAGTACATACACACAGTAACATATATATGTATATGTAAATGTTCTTATTAGCTAAACATTATTTTAAAATACAGACCTAACACTACTAAAATTGTATAACCACTATCTGAAAAGAGTCTAGTATGAATTATTGTTCTCAGATGTATTTTATTTTCAACAAAACATCACATAAACACACAATTTATGAAGTTTTGATGAGCTCCACTTAAAATGCACTCTCTCATATTGAAGTCCTAGTTCAGAAGGTAAAATTTTTGTAATCAATATAATTTATGTTTATCACCAGCATGCTCTGTAACAGAGTTTAAGCTAATGTGAGGCAAGACATAATGCAAATGCTCAGATATTAGAACTGAAGGCAGAAGAATCCATTTAAAGTCATTCCCAGCTCCTTTGCAGGGAAACTGATAACAGAAATACCTGCTTTTATCCAATTTTCTTTTAACATGTTTGGGTCTGATGATTTCCTCTGTAAAAAGGCCTAGTATTTTCAAAAGTACGTTCTAGTTTAAATTTACTGTATAACTAATTTTATGATAGTAAGCTTCCGACCTATTATTTTATAACAGTATATTCAGATCTGCAATAGCAGATCACACTTGGTTTGAATATGTCTCATGATGACATGAACGAGGGGCGGACTGACTGACCTCACCACAGTTGCTGGCAGCATATCTAATGGAAGGGTGCCCAGCATTTTGTCCTGTAATCTTCTGTAGATGTTTGTTCAAATAGGGATTTTTCCAGAAGTGAGTAACATCTGGAAAACTGGGAATAGGAAGAAGATGATAGTTCTTGAAATATTCAGCGTGAGCAAATTGTATGAGCAAATAGTTTGGCTCTGGAGAGTCAAACTCGGATTATGGGTTAGAAATTAGTGTGAAGCAGATTGAGTTCTAAATTAACAGAATTTACTGGCAATTAGATTAGTCAACAACTGTGAAATAAGATACTGCAATGACTGCTGCAGGAGGAAGTCCTGCCTCGGCTCGTGCCTGCTGGCGCTGATAAAGAACGAATGAGATTCGAAACCTGAAATGTAGATGAAAGGGCTGACTTTGTAAATTATGCCATTTTTAAGAAGTTTCTTAACTCTCAGACATAAGTTCCTTGGATAGTAAATGATTACCAATACATGCTTCACTATATCATGAGTTCTATTTAAAATTTTAAACAGTAGGCCTTTAAGGTGCTTAAATTCAAGCAACTGGGAAATTGTTTTGTACCAGCTGACTTTCGTTTGTTAAATTAGTACCCTCTGTAACACTGTAACCCATGCATTGCCATCTATATTTGGAGAAGTCCATAGAGTTTTCACCATTTGCCTAATATCGCTTATCCAGCAAGTGATTGAAGTGGGATTTGAATCTAGTGTTATTAGTTACCTATGCTCATGCTCTTTTCCCAGCGGTGTCTCTTTGCCAGGTGATTCTTCTAAAGTTCTAGTTCAAAACAGAGGATGGAAGAAGGTACATTCTTTCTTGTTAAATGTGTTTATTTCTCTGAAAAATTTGTACCCATTAGAGACGGAGAACACACAGTTTGAGATTTCAGGGTATGTTTATATTACAGTAACTATAAATGGCCCACACAGCTCTCTTAGCTGCCTTCTCATTACTTCCGGACATCTTAGCACTGATGGACAACAGGGGCATTGCAAAACCTTGGTAAAAAGACAGAGAATGGGCAGGATGCATAGCGGCCAGGCTTGTGGTCATTGATTTCATATTATTGGCTAAAAGATTTTTCAGTCATTAGAGAGCTCAGTTAATTATGCCACAGAGAGAATATGGTGGACAGTGGCATTTGCATCAATACCTCGTATGGACCCTGGCAGGTAATAGTAGATTATGTCATCTTCACCAAGTAATAATCTCAACACAGTGTGTTTGAAGTGGTATAGTCCTTAGAGAAACTAACACCGCCTCAGGAATATGGTCTGCAGCCACCGATTTCACAATTTACTCCCTATTAATAAAGAAAATCAAAAGCAGCTTGCATTTATGTGGAAAGGATAATTACACATATTACGTTTATGCCAAAGGCTAAGTTAATTATCCTGTTCACTACTACATTAATGATATTAAGTTAATCAGAGTAGATAAGTGAAAACTGGCAAGTATGATTGGGGCCATTGTAACTCTTGCTACTCTAAAAGGTAGGAGGTAAATCTTATTAAGATTCACAAACCTCGTAACAGTGAATTTGGGGGACTGGTTCTAGTGGTATATCTCTGTGTTTGGTGTTATGTGAATCACATGCCAAATAATTAGCACATTATTTCATCTCACATGTAACTACACAAAGAAGGAATCTTAATGCTTGGTAGGCTCCTTGAAATATGGAAGTTATATATTTCATATTTGGAGATATTATTCCAATCCATTTCTTGTCACACAAAAGCACATTAGTTTTAAATGATAACCCAGAGAGAGAAAAGTTCTTTTCAGCAGGTTCAGGTCGAGAGGCAAAGAAGCCATGTTGCGTGGACCATATGGCCCATGACTCAGCGCACCCTACAACGCTGAAGTATCCGTGGGAGCAGAAGACACTGAGATAGGTTTAGAGAAGGCCCCAATAGGAGAATGTAAGCCTTTAGGGTTTTGAGCAAGGTCATTTTCTGATCAAATAGCAAAGAAACGAAGTCAGTGCACTATTTGAAAAAGAATTCCTTTTATGCTACCGGGTCACAAGACCTAAAAGGCCTTGGAGCCGTAACTACCCATAATGACCTGACTAATATGGAGTCCAACTCCATGTTTTTGTTGTTTGCTGACTGTTTTTCAGCCTCATCCCCATCCTTCTTCCCATGTGTCTTGTCTTCTGGCAAGCTTATTGGAAAGCCCAGGTTCTCCCTCTTTTGACATTAGGAGGGACCCTTATCCCGGCCCCATCCCTTAACCACAGTGAAAACGCCAGTCTAGGCTCCTGAGTCTCTCTCTCAATCGATTTTTCAACCTACTAGAGAGCTCTGTGATCTCCACAGAAAACCTCATTATGTGAGTAATAAAGTTTTCACAGTCTCCTGGTGTATGTGTGGCATCTCATTCTGGACATTCAAACCAAATTTTAAAAGGTTGTCCACAACAACCTCAGCTATCTAAGACTTACTCATCATGTTATATGGTCAGATAGGTCCAGTAACAATTATAATAAAATGGAAAAAAATACATCTATGATCAGAGAAAGGCAGGGCCGAAGGGCAGTTCCAATCTATCCACTGCCAGCTGTCACCTGATATGCTGCAACCCTAATACCGCACGATCGTCTGTGAGGAGCAGACGCCCGTATAGTGTGATGTTGATCGTGCTGGGTCCTTCCCATCCTGGAACGGCAGTGATCCAACTTGACCTGAACTGATACCCATTCTGGTTTGGTTGTGCCTTTCCTTCCTTCAACCTTCATCCAGAACTCACATCTGAGGAGGGAGAATGACTCATCATAAAATTATTCCATAAAATATTAGATCATATCAGGTAACCCACTTCACCACAGAGGAGGGACACAAGGCATGTATCTGCACATGGAACCCATCTCTTATATCACGTACTCTAACACCCAGAAGCTGTTGGCCCTGAGTACATGAACTGAAAAACAAGGGGTGAAGGTACAGGTGGGCCCCATAGTGACCCACTGGAGAACTTCGGTTCTCTAATACACAATTTTAGGTACTATGAATGTGAACATTCTGGTTCCCCAAGGAAGATCACTCCTACTGGGTAGAGAGTAAGTGTCTAATTCAGATTTAAACTACAGCAAACCACCTAGAAACTTCAGGGTTTTTCTTGCCAAGAGATGAAGGGGCAATGGAAAGTGTTACCATACTGGCAGAAATAATTCACCCTGATCACTGGGATGCAGTTGGGTAACTATTAGTCAATGGAGTTTAGAAGGAATGTTTGAAGGAGGTAATCTGCTGGTGTATCACCAGGCACCTTTGTTCAATGTTAATTGCATATATAACAAAAGTATTTCTCATTACCTCACAGACCTAATCTATTATATACTCAAACTTTTAAAAAAACTTCATTGTGCCATAGAAATTCATTTCTCATCCTGTTCTCCATGCATACAAGAAATTATTTATATATTTATATACCTATTGGGCAGTAAAAAAAATAATCTTAAGGCACTGGGTGAGAATAAGAAGCTGTGGGAGAAGGAGTTCTCATGCTCATACATACATTTTGTTTCCTGTCACAAAAATATTCGAATGGGTGAGAAACTGTGAAAAGCTTCCCCTTTTAATATCTGAATAAATCTAAGTAGTCATAGCAATAATTTTCTGTACCAAGGCAGTGTTCAGACACTGATTCAGTATGTATTCTTCATATGCCTTCTTCTGATTCAGAACAGAGGACAGACAAGGTGTCTGTCTGGCAGCTTCACCTTGCTCAGCAAGTGGCCAGCAACTCCCTTTGAGGCAACGATTGCCTCAGCCAACCTTCTGTCAGAAGAACAGTGATTATACTGCCAGGGATCTGAAGTCAGTAGTAGCATATGGAGGCATCCTAGACAGAATATACAACAGCATCCCCAACTTTTTGGCATCAGGAACCGGTTTCGTGGAAGACAATTTTTACACGGACCAGGGGAGGAGGCAGGATGTTTTGGGGATGATTTAAGAGCATCACATTCAAGCTCACCTGCTGCTGTGTGGTCTAGTACCTTACAGGTCCTACCTAGTCCGGTCTGCGGCCTGGAGGTTGTGGACCCCTGATCTACAAGCAAGGGCATCGCCGAGTATTGGTGCTCAGACAGTTGGAGAGGATCAATGCCATACTGGAATTGATGGGCTAGTGATGTGGCATCTGGAGAAAATTATTTCCTTATTTTAGGAGTCACATTTTAATGTTGAAATTCCATCTTTGTCATTATCCAGGTATTACTGCACAAAATCATATATATGTACATATATATATAATTTAAAGATCAATAATCCTTTCAAAAACTTTTTCTAAAAGTAAAATGGCTTCCATGATAGGTGGGTCAGGTAAATTCTCTTTAATATATTGTTTGTGAAAATTATATAGTGCAATGCACTTGCTACATTGGCCCTCATATCTTGATCTATACATTTTTCAGCTTCTCTATTAAAATAAACATTTTAAAAAGACATCACATTTTAAATCTGGGTTGAATACTGGAAATCAGTATCTTTTCTTCTGGATACTAGATCTTCTTTTGTAATTTTGCACTCAAGTATCCTAACTTCTATTTTTGTGGTTCATTTTTAGCAACATGTGAGAAGAAAAGAAGTCCTGGGACCTAAAAAGGACCCATATATGAAAAGAGGATCAGGAACAAGCATGAATTTGTTCACTCAGCTACCGTAGTAAAACCTAGTAATAGTGATAGACAATATAGGATAAGGAAACAACCAAAATACTTTAGGGTTAGTAGAAAAATAATTTCACATAATGGGAAGGGATGTATGTTTTTGAATAATAAAGAATTAGGTTAAAGTTACTTCAAACATGGCCTGTATGATACAGGCAATTTACATGATCCATCTAATCCTCCTCCTGTGCAAATTTTGTACTATAATAAACCATTTCTATTGCATGTTGTGAGAATAAACTGAGATCATGCACATGTAACCATTTGAATAGTGCCTAAAAATAAAAATACATTAAAAGTTATAATGTTATTATATGTCAATATTTCTACTTGAGAATTAACCATCCTGTACCCTACTTTATAATTCGATATGTAAGCACCTTACTTTGAATTTTCTATCTCCTCTTAGCAGAATTGATAGAAAAAATATTTTAAGATGGAAAAATAATACCTGTGGATATGCAAACCTTTCTTATTCTAATAGTCATATTGAAGGAAGCTCCAGAAAAAGAACATGGAATTTTAAAAAATGATCTAAGTATATCTATTTAAGTATAATGATGTCCACATGGAAATGAGGTTTAATCCTAGACCCTAGGAATTTTTTAATATTCATTTGCTTTTATTTTTAATTAGAAAAATAATCAAATGGGAAAGGTAGAAACTATTCATCAAAATTGATCTTTGAAATTGATTATAAATGTAGAAAAAGTTGAAATATGGATCTATTCATCACATTACACAAAATTAATGTAGGTTGGTTATGGACAAATGACATAAAAGAAACTTGAAAACTTTTACTATAAAATGTATGTATATACACACACACACACACATATGTGTAAACTTTTGGGTATGAAAAGAGTTCTTGAACAAGACATAAAAAGATCTATTCTACAAGATGAATGCTTCCTTAAATTAAATATAAAACTTTTTTACATCAAAAGTAACTTTTAGAAAGTAAAAATGGCAAGTTAAAAACTAAATATTTACATCTTACCATTCAAAATATATACATAATGCAAATCAATTAGAAGTGAACAAAGTACCCAATACCAAAATGGCCTTTGTGACTCAGCCGAGTGTTGTCCAGCACACCAAAATGGTGGGAGCTTGACTCCCTGTCAGGGCATGTATAGATGGCAAGCAATTGATATTTCTTTCTCATATCAATGTTCCTCCTTCACTTTCTCCCTCCCTCTCTTTCTAAAATCAATAAACTTTTTTTTAAATGGGCTAGAAAAATAAGCATTGTACAAAAGAGAGAACACATATGACCAACAAACATAAGAAAAAACACAGCATCAATGTTGATCAGAAAAAGGTAAGTCAAGACTACAAAAAAATATTGCTTTTATCCACTCTCTTACAGTGTTACTGTTAACTGAGTACTATTATGTACCATCCACTCAGAGGTCAGTGACGTGTTTAAGGTCAAAAGCAAATAAGATAGGAGCCAGAAACCAAAGTTAGTTTTTACTAGAACCACATCCTGTACTCTTTTCATTGTGTTATGCTTCTTCCCATCATGTTAATATATTCACTCATCTGTGACTTATTTTTTTCATGAAACATGGGAAATTGTATATTTATAGTTGCTAAACTTAGCTAATGAGAAAAAACATTAAAATAATGGAGAAATAATTCTAATTTAGTGTTTCTCAAAATGTGTTTCGACTCAGCATTATTGTCATTATCTGTAAATTTCTTCGAAATGAGTCTTGGGCATTAAGACCTAGTGAATCAGAAAATTTGGTAGAGAGGGCACAGTGATCTGTGTTTTGGCATGGTGATTCTGATGTACACTACATTATAAGCAAGTGAAACACTTGCTTAATATTCGTGCACCTAAAAAGATCACTTCTCATATAACTTAATTGTGGTGTCTTAAATTCTGATTGCCTTTCACTATTTGTTCTTTAACATTAATTTTATATTAAGCTTTGACACCATATTATGTGTTACACATTTATTACTTTGTTTATTCATATAGTCAACACTGGTTTGTTGAATGCCATGAAAACAGTCATGGTGCCTGTGCCTCAAAAGTTTACAATAAAGAGGATGAGATATACAAATGATAGCCCAGGAAAATAGATGGTGCTTAGTGATATGTATAATAAGGAGAGGACAGTATGGGTTGCTTATAGAGTGTTACTCTATTTCCCTATTTTCTTTATGTCCTTGAAACAATTTCTAATGACTGTAAGTAGCTTCTATATTTTATAATACTCATCAATCATGGTTAATTCTATGGGAGAAAGTTAGTAGAATTCCTCATGCCACTGTTACTGACAACTTTTTTGAGTATTATTCTTTCTTAATATTATTTTAAGCTTTTTTACTGTAAATGAGTACATTAAAATTTTCTGACATTACTATTAATACACTTATTTTACAAATAGAAAAACTGAGACTTACCAAGGATACATAACTAGTAGCATTACTGTTGGAATTTAGATACCTTTTTTTCTGAGTCCAAAGCTCATGCTCTTAAACACTATGTTAATATACAGAGAAGAAAGTGATGTCTAGAAGATTAAGAACTGGTCAGCCTCCAAATGTTAACCTCAGGAGAAAGGCTTCAGAAAATGAAATATTGGGCAACTGAGCAATGGCATAACTATGTGGATGGAAAAGTTATTCTTGATAAGTAACCACGAAAACTCAACTCTTTTTTACGATATTGTCAGGGTTGCCTGCTTCTGGCAATTGCTTTGGGCTACTGAAGTGGAATAAAAAATACACTAAGGTATGTAACTGATTATATAATAATTTTCAAATTCAGTAAAGCACTTCCAATTGTCAACCAGCCTGAAAATTACTATGAGTATATTATAATCTGTGCAAGAGAAGCCCTTCATGCAGCTTTTAAACCCATCAACCAATAGCCATCATTTCTTCATGTGATGTCAAACTGCAGACAAGGATTTAGGGGGAAGGAATAGAGGAAGCCATAAACACTTAGGAAGAGTTCATTTAAAGATTGGGGTATATTAACTTCAGAATAAATTAGTTTGTAAGTATTTCAAGACGTGGTTTTCTCCCCACTTATAACACCAACCCCAATGACAGAGCTGATATCCGAAACTAGATCCTGAAATAATGAATATTTTCCATTGACAAGACAGATTCAGCAGTGATTCATTATATTTACTTCATGCTATTACTTTGAATTCTTTTTAAACCAGGTTTTACTATAGGGCTGTATTCTAATCACTCTCTCAGAAAACTCAGTATTATGTGAGTTCCATTAAAAAAATATGAGGAGCAATTTTTCCTAAAATGCAATCAATAAAGCATGTGCTGGTTGGTTGGTTTGTTTGCTTTTACATAATTACTACATTTAGAGCACTAAGTTATGACAAGAGTCAAATATAATACAAATTTTTCAACCATGTCCCTGGAGATACTCCTACTTTAGAGAGTGATTCTAAAATGAAGCTCTGGTGCAGAATAATGACACTGAGAAAGGTTATCAGCAGTATTTATTGTCTTCCTCATGTGCAAGCTACTATATTATGGACATCATGTTAACTGCTCAAAACAATTTCATGAGGTTGTTACATGGTATTTCCCTTTTGCAGGCATGAAACTGAGATAGCAAAACTTGCGAGCAGTAGAGTGAAGTCTCAGAGATCCATCTTCTAAAGCCCCTTTTATCATCTCTGTCCATGTCCCTGGTTCATGGTAGCAGATGACATACTAAGCTAAGGGTTCTTTTTTCTATTCCTCTTAATGCATCCACATTGTTATGTTAGATTAAGCACTCTTTTTTAAAATATTTTATTTATTTATTATTTTTAGAGAGAGGTGAAGGGAGGTAGAAAGAGAGGGAGAGAAACATGTGTGAGAGAAACATCAATCGGTTGCCTCTCACACACCCTCAACTGAGGACCTGATCCATAGCCAGGGGATGTACCCCAACCAGGAATCAAACCTGTGACCTTCCAGTTCAAGGCCAGTGCTCAATCCACTGAGCCATGCCAGAAGGGTAGATTAAGCACTCTTTAACACCAGGTGGTTAACAGAGGGAAAAGTTGGACAAGAAAAAAGAAAAACAAAATTCTACCAATCACTCTATTTCAGCCTCTTCATTCACAGGATGTATGTGCCATATTACAAAGAAAACATTAAGAAGTCTTTGTTTGGCTGTTTAGTTCCTCTATAATGTTCTGTTGAAAGCCAGAAGACCAGGAGATGATCCTAAGGTTGTCTACTTAGCAGAATAGATGTGATGCTTCAGGGTCAGTATGTGATGAGAGCTCAGGATGCTTATGAGGTTACCCTCAACTCCTTGTTGTCATAAGAGCAAACTGGATTCCCACTTTCCTAATGCAATCATATGCTAAATTACGGGTGCTTATTGTCAGCTCTACTATGTCATATGACTTAAGGAGACACCTTTCATAAATCAGACATATATTTTTTTTTACCTGGGCCTTGTTTGGTAGTCCAACATTAACTTGGTTTAGAATTGATTTTTGACAATAACATATTCAGTGATTTTGTTTTCTCAAAATTTAATACGTTGGCGCTCTAACCCTCAAAGTGAGTGTATTGGATATAGGGCCTGTAAAGAAATAATTAAAGATAAATAAGGTTATAGGGTGGGACCCTATGCAATAGGACCGGTATCATAAGAAGAAGAAACACCAGAGATCTCTCTCTCTCTCTCTCTCCTGACATGAGAGGGCACATTGGGAAGGCAGCAGTCTGCATAGCATGGAGGAGTGAAACCTCACCAGAAGCTAACCCTGCTGGCACCTTGATCTTGTACATCTTCCTAAAGAACTGTGAGAAAATAAGTTTCTGTTGTTTAAGCCTTCCAGTCTGTGGCATCTTGTTATGTTTGCCCCAGCTCCCTAAAACAATGGTTAGGGGCAGATTTAGCTTACTGAAATTCATTGTTATTGCTTGGTTAACGCCTACTTAAATAATAACATAATAATTTGCATTTACACACCTTTAGACCCTGGACTCAATAACACTGTATATTTTAAAACACTTTCTTGTCTCCTTACCTGTCCATTGTAAGAAGTCATTTAAATACACATTCTTTAAATGCAAAATGTTACATCTAATTTCAAAGAGAGAAAAAATGTTTATGAACCCTTTATTTAATTTGTCTTGGGTCTCTCTAGTGTCAGTAAAGAAGCAATACAAACATTGATTATTTGAAAGAAATTATTTTAAAAGAGAGTGAGAAAAAGAGATAAACTAATGTAGGTTTACTTTTCAGAATGGTAGCTCTTCAGCTCATTGTGAAAGTATGAAGACAGAGAAATAGGATGATTCACGGTCAACAATAAGACATAACCTTTACCTAAAATAATTCCCTTTATCAATTGGAAATTTAAGTATGAACAAAAATAAAGGTAATACAGTTGTAATAAAATGATATATTTTACACAAAAGCACATGCCTTAAAAATTTTAACTTTTGAAATTCTTTTGGATTACAATCACCTAAGAATATAACTTAAGCCAGCAACATGAATATCCTTTAATAGATGTAATCTACAACCATCAAAACCCCAAACACAGAGCAGATGTTATAACTCTCAAGTGTTTCTGTAAAGTTCTACTTGAACTTGACCGGTTGCCCTTTCTCAAGGCATACATTGATACCACTGCAAACAGACCTGCCTCCCTATTTGAAAGAGCTGTTATTATGAGAAATGAGTAGAGTGTGCTGTGCAATGCTTGAGATTTCCTCTAGAAAGAGTCTTTATACATGTAAGGAATTGCATTTAGAACTCACTTATAAGTCTTTTGTGATGAAGAGAGACACATGCTCTTCATTCATTCTTCATGTTGAACCATGATCAGAACAAAAAAAATCTACATGGGAATGAGAAACTAGCCAAGATAAATGCAGAAGTATGTGTGCTACTATTATAATAAATGCAATTTTATGGCAGTTGTCCTCTGCAGATAGTGATATCTTACAAGAAAGCACTTCCCCATTGATTCTCAAGAGCTGCATGTCTCAAGTTCAAAGAGAGAGAAAAATATAAGAAAAACATATTGGAGCTGAGAGTGTAGTTGAGATGAAAGCCAATTAGGAGAAAGGCTTTCCTCAGACATACTTACTATTGGTAGAGCAAACATTCTTCTCAGTGCTGAAAAGTTAGTTGGAAATAGGTGAAAAAAACAACAATATGCTCATTATGTTTGCCATTCATAAAGTGACTCAAAACCTAGAGAAAAATTAAAACTGGAATTGATATTGACAATTTGGAGTAGGTAAAACAATATACACAATGCTAAAATTAGTATGGCTAATCTTACATTATGATTAGAAGTTATTAAGCAAATTCACATAGAATGCAAATGATTTTGTGTACATATAACTACACAGAAACATGCATTTGAACATAGGCAGAAAAGAGTAATACTAATCATTATACTGCAAATATAGTCAAGAACCTCTGAATTATTCTTTTTTAAAAACCTGAATTAACCAACCTAATAAAACCATAATTTGCACTTATTGTACTTTCAGTATAAAAATGAAAATACAGAGACAAGGATTAAAAAACCTACAACTTTCCCTTTCTCTTAGCTCCTAAATTATGAATATTAAAATAAGCATCTATGGAAGTGAAAATAATAGTTTCTTCTTAATATATTAAAGGAACAAATCTTTAATTTGTGCATTCCTACATAGAGAGGGACATTATGAGTGATTGTCTTATTTCACTAAATGCTGATCTAAAAGCTAGATTGTAATCACAACAATAGGAACTTCCATCCATAGTGAAAATAATGTGTCAGAAATAACATTTTGGCTGAATTGACCCCACATAACAGATCTTTAAGTATTTAGTTATGAAGGTTTCTTATGGAGGTTAATTATGAAGGCACTGTTTTAATGTTTGTAATGCCTGCCTATATTTCCACACCTTGAATAAAACTGTATAATTACTTAATTCTTATTTTATTTTTTTTTCCTTATTCTGGTTTCCTTCCTTTTTCTCCTTCTTTCCTCCCTCCCCCTCCCTCTCTCCCTCCCTCCCTACCTTCCTTCCTTCCTTCTTCCCTCTTTTTTTTCTCTTTCCTTTCCCCTTCAGAAACCCTGAGTGATTATATCCCATTCTATAAAGACAAATATTGAAGAAATAGCATTGAGCTTGCATCACACAGCACGAGAACCATGTTTTTGCAGACTGAAAATGTTTAATAACTTACATTGTATCTTTAAAATATTCAATAAAAATCTAAATAAGCTCACCCCATGTAAAACACACCAAAAAAAGTGTTTATAATTTGCTGAGTGCAATATGTTTAGACATCTCTAATAGTCTCTATTTGACAATTTATGCTACTACAGCTACAGGATAGAAACTGCTTTTGTATCCAATTTAAAAACATGAATGCTCCTCTCTGTACCCTAGAGCTTAAAGACAATTTACAGAAGTAGGCCAGTATGAAGTATTGCCACAATAAACTGTTGTTTTTACTTTCCTTTTGTAGCAAAAATTAGGAAACACACTGCAATGCTGTTGAATCATAAAATATGTTAGCAATAAAACAAATACAAACTATCAAGTGTATTTAATTTCTACTGTTACCATCATTATTCAGAGACCTCTTTAAAGCCTTTCATATGCTTGAAAATGATTTATTTTGAAAAATATATATCAAAGTTGGAAGAATAGATTTTTTCTAATATACTCAGTTATGAACAAAATCATCCTTCACAAAACAAAATATAAGGAAGTTCTTTTACTTGTTTAACTGAAGAAGATATTTGAAAATATTTTATTTCAAAAAATCAATTGCAGTGGATATACAATGACAATATACTTGACATTATTTTTTGAAAAATCTACTTTTATTTGCTCTTATCAGATAGTGACTAAATTACGTGGAGTAACTGTGGTAAGTAATGAAATATATGGTAAAAAATTATTACACTTTCATTCAAAATACACCAAAACCATATCTAATTATTCTAATTTTTATTTAATACTTTTCCTATGTTACATATTAATACATGAAATACTGTATATCTTACACAAACATTTTTGTAACTGATCCAAATTACAACAGTTACAATTAGGGAAATGGCATTAAATATAAAACTACAAGAGAAAGAAATCTTATAAATTTAAACAATTAAAATTATTAAAATACCCATTATAACATTATTTACAATAGCCAAGTATGGAAGCAGCCCAAGTATCCATCAATAGATGAGTGGATGAAACATCTATGGCACATTTACACAATGGAATACTACTCAACTGTAAGAAAAGGAAAAACTTACCCTTTGCGACAGTATGGATGGACCTGGAAAACATTATGCTAAGTGAGATAGCCAGTCAGAGAAAGACAAATACCATATGATTTCACTCATATGTGGAATCTAATAAACAAGCTGAACTAAAAAATAAAACAGTGACAGACTCATAGATGGAGAACAGATGATAGCTAGTAGGGGGTGGTGTTAGGGGTTGGAGGGATTAGCCAAAAAAGAAAAAGGACTCATGGATGTGGACAACAGGGGGGTGATAGTTGGTGGAAGGGAGGCACAGTGGGACTAAATGGTAATGGGGAAAGTATAATATAGATTACATATTAAAATTATTAAAATGTCATTCAAATGATTTCATAAGCACATTAATATTCTATACATTTGTTTCTAATCAGCAAGCAAATAAATTTTTATAATTTACCAATAGAGTATAGAAGAAAGCTTTATATTACATATTACCTGGAGTTCTTTAAATGATAAGTTATTCTGAAATGAATGGCACCCTGAGTTGGCATTATTGTGTAAATTTGTTGCATCAGAAATTATTTCTGAATTTTTCTGGAGAATTAAATCATTTAGCAGAGGTTCTCAGTTTATCGACTGGGGTCAAGGTGACTAATGCATATTCTAAAGACTCATAACTCTGAGAGAGTTCCAGCCAAGATGGAGGCATAGGTAGAAACACTTCGCTTCCTCACACAACCAAAAAAAGGATAACAACCAACTTAAAAACAATAAACAATCAGAACTGCCAGAATAGCAAACTGCATGGAACTCCAACAACCAAGGAGTTAAAGAAACATTTATCCACACCAGTAGGAGGGGCAGAGACTAGCAGCAGGGTGGGCAGAGAGGGCCCGTGGGCAAGGCAGCAGACCATGTGGGGCAAGGAGGGCCTGGCTGACAAGATAGCTAAAGACTAAAAACCTCTAGCTATAAAATACTGTGGGGGTTGTGACGGCAAGAGAAACTCCCAGTCTCACAGGAGAGTTTGTTGGAAAGTGTGGCCAGAGTGGGGCCAGCTATTGTCATTGTTCCCTCTCTGACCCTCCCCCACAGACAGCGCCACAAAGCAGCAAAGATGATTGCCCCACCCTGGTGAATTCCTAAGGTTCCACCCCCTTACAACATAACAGGTGCACTGAGACAAAAAAATATGGCCCAAATGAAACAATAGGTCAGAACTCCAGAAAAAGAGGTAAGCGATGAAGAGATAGACAACCTATCAGATGCAGAATTCAAAACACTGGAAATCAGGGTGCTCGCAGAGCTGACTAAGCTTAGTCGCAAAATGAAGGAAGACATGAAGGCTACACGAAGTGAAATAAAGCAAAACATACAGGGAACCAACAGTGAAGGGAAGGAAACTGGCACTCAGATCAACAATTTGGAACAAAAGGGAAAAATGAACATCTGACCAGAACAGAACGAAGAAACAAGAATTCAAAAATGAGCAGAGGCTTAGGAACCTCTGGGACAAATTTAAACGCTCCAACATCTGAATCACAGGGGTGCCAGAAGGAGAACAGGAAGAGCAAGAAATTGAAAACTTATCTGAACAAATAATGAAGGAAAACTTCCCCAATCTTTCGAAGGAAAGAGACTTCCAGGAAGTCCAGGAAGTCCAGAGAGTCCCAAAGAAATTAGACCCAAGGAGGAATACACCAAGGCACATCATAATTAAGTTACCCAAGATTAAAGATAAGGAGAGAATCTTAAAAGCAGTAAAAGGAAAGGAGTTACCTACAAAGGGTTCTCATAAGACAATCAGCTGATTATTCAAAAAAACAAAACAAAAAACAAAACACAGTTATAGGCAAGAAGGGGCTAGAAAGAAGTATTTGAAGTCATGAAAGACGCTGACCTACATCCAAGATTACTCTATCCAGCAAAGCTATTGTTTAGAATGGAAGAGCAGATAAAGTGCCTCCCAGATAAGGTAAAGTTAAAGGAGTTCATTATCACCAAGCCTTTATTATATGAAATGTTAAAGGGATTTATCTAAGAAATTGAAGATAAAAAACGGTGAACAATAAAATGACAACAAACTTGCAACTATCAATACCTGAACTTAAAAAACAAACAAACAAACAAAAAAAAACAAGCAAACAACTAGAACAGGGCAAGAATCACAGAAATGGAAGTCACATGTAGGGATATCAGTGAGGAGAGAGAAGGGGAAAATGGTGAGGAAGGTACAGGGAATGAGAAACATGATTGGTAGGCATAAAATAGGGGGAGGTTAAGAACAGTATAGGAAATAGAGAAGCCAAAGAACTTATATGTACAACCCATGGACATGAACTGAGGGGGCAGGGAATGCTGGTGGAAGTGGGTGTGATGGGCAGAGGAAGGATAAAGGGAAGAAAAAACTTGGGACAACTGTAATAACATAACCAATAAAATATACTAAAAAAAGAAAAATAGAATCTCACAACTCTTTCAACTGGTGTGAATAATAAGCCAGTGGGATAAAACTTCAGTCCATGATAAAGAGGAAAAGTCTGGCAGGCTTAGAGTAACCTCTATCTTTCCAAGAAATTCTCAGGTCCATTCACAACAGTAAAGACAGAGCACACACATTCTCTCTCTCAGATTTCAGTTACCATGGAATATTAACGATGAGTAATTTCATAAAGTACAAATTTTACTACTAGGTTTTCATTCCATAATCACTACGTAAATAACAAATGTGTATCAGTGTCCAATGATGCTACTTCTTTCAAAATCTGCTGCTGACTGATCATTGTGCATCTTTTATTCATTTCATGCACAGACAGCCATGTGTGAAATTGTGTTGTCTCCTGGTCTACCAGTAATAAACATACAGATATTTTTTTTAAATGGATGATCGAAAGACAGAATGGCCAGAAAAGAGGAAAGTCTAACAGAGAAATAAACAGTAAAAATACTGAATATTAAATTGAATGTGATTAAAAGATAAATGCCTGTGGGAATGTTGACAAGTCTACTTTTTGAGAGACTCGGTCTGCAGCCAGAGGAACTTGGTGAAGGTAAACTTACTAACGTAAATAAAGTGATTGTGTTTAAAAGGAATGTAGGTGTCCTAGAGAAGGTGACATGAGCAAAAAATTTCATATTAAAGTAACTCTTGAAAATTTTTTGTAACATTAACATAATAAAGAACAAATGTTGGAAGGTAACCCAAACTTAGAAGTATAAAATTTCTTAAGAAAAATGTTCTCTCTCTATTATAAGTTATAAGACAAGAAAAAGGCAAGTACTGTTCAACATTTGATAGTTTTTTCTTTAACAAAGAAATAAAACACTTTAATTCTCAATGTTTCTAATGTTGAAATTAACCTATACTAAATACGTGTTAGTTTTACTATTCTTTCCTTATGTATTTATAAACAATCTAACACAGATTTTTAGTATTTTGATAAATATTTTTAAAGGTTAAGAAACAATGCAATTTTTAATTGAATATTATGTTTTGTGTAGTTTCAGTTTACACAATCATTTTTATGATACTAAGCTATCATGATAAGTAAGGCAGATGAAAATCCAACAAATAAATAAATAGTGAACATTCGGAATATGCAATTGGATGCAATTAGAAGATAAATGCCTGTAGGAGGGAATGTTGACAAGGCTGCTCTTTCAAACAAAGACAGTACAATATGCCCATGCAGCTTCAGACTTATTATATTATATTTATATATAATATAATTATATATTATATATTATTATATTATATTTATATTCTATTCTATTAATTATAATTTTGCATTATATATATTCAAATCATTAACAGCCTTGGAACTTAGAGATTGTCTCTTCCTCCAAAGTAAAAGATGGTCATGCTTTCTGCCTTTTATAAAATATTAGGAATCTCTCATGTTCCAAGCTTATAACACAACCAATTGTATGTTCAACTATTAAATGCTTTCTTTTCTCTACCCTGTAGGAATTACATCTCTGGGAACCAATGCAAAAATTCCTATTCTCTGACTACTGCTGTTGCTATGAGAAATAAACTTTCCTTCATCTACAACCCAGGAGAATTATGTCTTCTCTCAGTATTTATAAAACTATGAAAAACTAGCTTATTAACTTGAAAGTAGGGTTAAACCCCCTGGCTGGTGTGGCTCAGTGGATCGAGTGTCAGCTTGCAAACCAAAGGGTCGCTGGTTCAATTCCACAGTCAGGGCACATGCCTGGGTTGCAGGCCAGGTTCCCAGTAGTGGGTGAGTGAGAAACAAGGACACATTGATGTTTTTCTCCCTCCCTTCCCCTCTGTCTAAAAATAAAATAAATAAAATCTCAAAAAAAAAAAAAAAGAAATTAAGGTTAAACTCCAACCGTGCACATTTCTTGACAGTTTTAGTAATGGGGATCGGATGCAATATACATGAATTTCTGAAAGAGAATGGATGAAGACTTCATAAGTCAATTGGCAGGATTTGAGGGAAATCTATCCAATCAGCAGTGAAAATGATGACCAAGCTATAAGGTGGTGTGAGCAATATATTTTTCTTCCTTTTATTGCCTGTTAATGAGCGGGCAGTTGTAGAGTGAGCCCCAGGGTAGGTTCAAAAGTAGCTGAAATTGTTAGTGCTCACTCTCCTCTGGGCAGGGGTACTTCCTCTCTAATGTGGCAGTCACCTAGAGTTTGTTTTAGTATAATAAGTAGTCCTGAGATTTGTCCTCAGTTGGCAAAAGGTTCTGACTTTGTTCAAGCTGCAGAGATGTGTACCCCTGCAGCATGGAACAGACGAGGGATTCACAACTGCTAGAGTCAGAAACTAGAAGAATCATTGGAACATGTATGAGTTCACTTGAGAGATGAGGTAGCAAGATGCTTAAGGATCTTTAAGAAAGGATGTTAATAGTTTTTCTGTCTTGAAGCTCAGCCTTTCCTATGGTCTATCATGCCAACATTAGATCTACTTGAACATGATAGTGGAAGGTCTCCTTGTTTTACAGGTTTTGGCAGTGCTTTCTCACTGCTATAAGGGGCCTTGTCTCTATGGGAAATTTCCCTGAGACAGATAATCTCCTGTGGTACACCAAACAAAAAGCACTGACTGTAATTTGGGCTCTTATTTTCCAGACTGATTTTTCAGTTTTGATGCAGGTAATCTACTAGAGAAACGGACTCAAAATATCTATATAAATATTTGCCTTCAGTCTTGCCCCATGGAAATTCTGCTTAGCCTTTATGTTGAAGCCAGGTTAAAAACAGCAGATGCTCCTGATTCAAGAAAATTCCTCAAAGAATTTTTCTCCTGTGCCATCCCAGTCTGAATCAGAGGATTCCTACCCCACTGTCTGGTCTGGAAAGCAAAGTGACTATGGTTACTTAGTCAAGAGGTTTCCAAAGCTGAAATGGATGATATCAGATATGATAATGGAACATCGGACAGGTTGAAAATATTGGAAGTTCAACCGAATATTGATAATAAGGAGAGGCTGATATTTAGACAGACTTGTTAGAACTATCTAATTCACATTTACGAGTCAATAAAGTTATTCCAGTATTATTACAATTTTTTTCTCAAATTTTTTGGAATTTCTTTCTTGGGATTTAGTTCAAATTCAATTTTGTGAGCTGATCGTGAAGCTCAGTCTTAATATTTTAGTTACAGTGTTTTTCTTTCCTTTAAGCCATATCTTACAACTTAATCCCTCTTTTATTTAGCAAACTTAACTCAAAATTGGTTTTGTGGTTTCCAAAAGTGGGATACACCTTTAAATGATAAACATTTTTTAAGACAGTGAATATTCAAGAGAATGTGCTATGGCCTCTGAGAACAATCACAAAAAAAGAGGATCCAAAAATATTTTGAACAATGCCAGTATATTTAGGAAAAATGTATGCTTTTGCATTGTCACTATTCACTATTCTCTCTACAATATGTGTGACAATTTGAAGGATAAATCTTATATATCTTTCATAATCCCAGCCTAGAATAAAACAAGTTTTCTTCACCTTAATTTGCACATAACATTAATTTTTTTAATTCTCACCTGAATATATGTTTCTTGACCTAGAGAAAGAGAGAAACATTAATGTGAGAAAGATACATCCATTGACTGCCTTCACACTTGCCCAGAGCGGGGATCAAACTTGCAACTTATGTATGTGCCCTGACCAGGATCCAACCTTGGAACTCTTGGTGCAGGGAGGACGCTCCAACCACTGAGACACCCAAATAGGGCAATATTAATTTTTAAAGAAATTATTTTATCTTTGTAAATTCCATGAAATTAACAAAAATATACTTTATCTTTCTTGGCATTTTACACATATAGAAATAAAAATGTGCTATTTAAAAATATAATAGTAAATCTCATTCATTATGAGTCACAGGTGATAGTATGCTGTTTGTTTATTAAACTTGCTGTGGATTACCAGCAGATTACGTCTCACTTGACTTTTTTTTTTAAAGATTTTATTTATTTATATAAAGGGGAAGGGAGGAAGAAAGAGAGGGAGAGAAACTTCGATGTGAGAGAGAAACACCGATCAGTTGTCTCTCAGAGGCACCCCAATCAGGACAAACCCACAAGCCAGGCTTGTGCCCTAACTGGGAATTCAGCTTGAGATCTTTCAGTTTGTGGAATGATGCCCAACAACTGAGCTACCTTGGTCAGAGCTTCACTTGATGGTTTATATTATGTTTTCCATCTATAAATATTTATTGTATCATTTCTAATGTTAATTCTACATGGTGAATATAAAAGATGTGAACTTTTTCCTTATTGGAGCTTGCATTATAGTAAAGACACAAAAAATAAGATAATTTATTTTGGTGATGAGTGCTCTGAAAGAATTAAACAAGATTAAGAATGAGAAATTCTAGTGATCAAAGAAGAAATCTACCTGATTCTTGAAGAACAAAAAGGAGTCAATCAAACATGGCAGGGAAAGGAGAAGAATGGTGCTCTAGGATTTCAGAAAAGGCCAGTTATTATCACAGAGAGCTGGCAGGTGGGGAGAAAAATGGGGATGGCTATGGAGTAATAAATTGAATCTAGACCATGCAGGATTCTTTATGGGAAAAAAAGATTCAAGGTGTCTCAGACTGTTCTCTTTTAAACAATTTTTAGTATTTTGATGAATTTAAGAAAATTGCTAAAAAAGTTGAAGAAAGACATTGAGTAGAGACAAAAATCATTTGTTTTATTTCAGACCTGTTAATTCAGAGATTAATATACAAGTGGGGCAAAAATAAGTTTACAGTTGTTCATTTGGAAGAATAATACAATAATTAATAATAATTCAAGAGTAATAACTGTACTTTGTTTACTCACAACTGTAAACCTACTTTTGCCCCACCTTTTATATCCATGTCTTTTCCATGGTGAATACATGTATATGTGAGTGTTTAAACAGACAGACAGATCCATATGGACTCAATGACTCAATTATAAAATCTAAAATATTATTTGTAAGAGAATTCAACAGTAAGATCACAACATTTTAGTGTATATCAGTTACCTAATTAAAACTTTAAAATCTGGCTCAAATGGGTACACAGATAATTGACTAACTTTTCTTTGATGCTATATAATTTCTACATGGAAATCTTATTAGTTCTCCTTGTTTCAACTCAGTTTCTTGCATGGCTCTAATTTTTACCTTTCATGGTATCTTGCTGGAAAAAACAAGAAACAAACTATAGCTTATTCCCCTGTAACAAATCCACATGGATTTCTCATAGATGAAAAGTATACATTAGTAACTATCTATTCTTCATATTTCAGCACAGTTCATGAAAAGCAGAAGAAAATTATTTTTTAATATGAAAGCATAAAGGAATTCAATAAATGTTCTAGATTAATTCCTGTTGATTTTCTAAACTAATATCATTATCATAATCTTATAAAAAATTAGATTTAATTCATCAATTCCAATCCAGCATATATACAAAAGAAATGAAATCATATATCCACACAAAAACTTGTATGTGAATATTCATAGAAGCATTAGTCATAGTAAGCAATAAGTGTGTAAAAATTCAAATATTCATTAATGGTAGAATAGATAAATAAATATTGATATATCATATAATGGAATATTATTTAACCATAAAAAGGAATCAAGTAATACATGCTACAAAAAAGATGGACATGAAAATATGATACTAATTGTGAAAAAACATGAAAAAGACAAAATTATATCATTGCATTTATATGAAATATTCAGAAGAGGCAAATTCATAAGATAAAAAGTAGATTAGAGGTTGACTAGGCCTGGGGATAGGAACAGGAAAGGAGAGTGACTGCTAATTTGTACTGAATTCTTTAGAGTAATAAAAATATTTCAAAATTAGATTATGGTAGTGGTTGTACAACTCTGTGAATACAAAAAAACATTGAATTATTCGCTTTAAATGGGAGAATTATGTAGCATGTGAATTGTGTCTCAGCCAATGTGTTAAATGATTAAAATTCAAGTACACAAAAGAAAAAATATTAAATAAAAACTCAGACATACAATTTTACATAGTATTATAAAATAAATTGTTATATTTAGATGAAATACTAGTTTTCAAGGAAAATGTGAATTTCCAAAATAAATTTTAGAAGTTTTGGAGAACCTCAAGAGTCCAATAACTTCTGAATAAAATGAGCATATTGTCACAATTTCATCCCACTTAAATACACTGTGCTAAATTATTTTTATGGGAAAGCCCATTCATATTCAAAGCATAAAAATTATATATTTATACTATTTAAAGTGTACTACATAGGGAAAAGATAAGCAAGGTAAATAAAGGAAAAATTTTTAGAGAGATAATGAATACAGAATAAACACACAGACTCATCTATGACAAGTGACACAAATAATAAAGTATTATTAAATTTGACCTACCTGTATATTAAGAATAATAATGTATCATGAACAACTAAATTTTACACAGTGGATATATGGACGGTTCCATAGTACTTGAGCAAATTATTAAGCCCAACAGAATTATGGAAGAACAAGATTATAATCTGCATAATAAAAGACAAAATGTCATATAAATATAAACATTAAATTTTTGCCAATATTTAAATTCTTTAAATGTTTAAAAAACAAGCAATTTTGTTACTATGATTATATCTATATCTATATAGCTTGTATCAATACCACTTCAAATTATCAACCAACATCATGCTCAATCAGGAAACACTGAAAACATTCACAGTAAAAAAGAATAGGAATACAATGCTCTGAATATATTTAATTTAACATAGTTCTTGATATTTCAACAACGAATTTTAATACAATTATGAAATATAAGTTGTATGAGAAACAAAGGAGAAAAATTGGATAGTCCTTAGAAACACTGGCTCCGAAGTCCTGTGTTCCAGGTTAGAATCCCAATTTCTGCTTTATTTCATCAAACACTAATTTAGAACATGTGACATTTATGTTTTGAAATGTGTAAATATTTATATGTGCAGAGGGAAGGAGATCAGGAGGATAACAAAAAAGGTCTGGCAGTGCTCAGTGAGCCTGGTGAGTGCTTGTGGTAGTTTCTCTCTGTCTGCCACGGTCCCAGAAATGTTTACCTTGTGAGCTGTCTGTTCTCGCTGCTTAAAGTAACCATGGAGTGGGACAAAGGATTTATGTGTCTCCAAACATTTTTGACAAGTATTCTTATCATTTTTTATTTTATCGATTTGAACATTCACCCTAATAAATGTGTATGCATTTATTAGATAACTGTATCTATGTGCTACTTTATTAAATGACACAAAAATAAAAATTTTGCAAGGAAATAGGATGAAATACACACTTAAAAGATTTCATTTGTGAACAACACAAAAATCTATCTTCTTTCAGAGAAATTAATTTTTTTGTAAAATCAATGTGATCATATGTCCTTGGTTTAACCATTTGTGATGTATTGATTTGAAGCTTTTCTCCTAAAAATGTTTAGTTTAATATTCATTGCCTTACATGAAAGATAACTTATAGACATGCATAGGTATAAATTAATAAACATCACCATTGATTATTCTTAATAAATATCATTTTTCTTTTAATCTTATCTACCAGCTTGGCCAAATTTTGTTGAAACTGAATCTGTTGCTTTTAATTTTTATATTGGTTATTTTTATAAGTAATCAACATTTATTTTTACACTTTTAACAAACAAATTCAACTCATGGAAAATCTTCATTCAGATGGTAGTTAAGCAAGTAAGAAAAGTTACACGTTTAAATTTTAGTGTGATAAAGTGAGTGTTTCTATAGATTATTACACCAGTTTAAGGAGTGGAGTAACAATAACGAGAACATTATGAGACATTCATTTTCAAAAAGTTTCAACCGTAATATATGTCACTTTGAAAAGTAGTTGAGAAGCCAAAGAACTGATATGTATGATCCATACATGAACTAAGAGTGGGGGGGATGATGGGATGGGGCTCAGGGTGGAGAGGATAAAGGGGAGAAAAAATAATGGCACAACTGTAATAGCGTAATCAATAAAATATACCAAAAAATAAATAAATGAATAAATAAATAAATAAAACAAAATAAATTTAAGAAAAGTAGTTGATTTCTTATGTATTGTTGAAATTAATTTCTTATCTTAAAGAGTATTTGTTTATTAATACTTTATTAATATATGCTTGGTAAACTACTATAGATAACATTTTAGTTATGTGATATCAAGGAATTCCCAGAAAATTTGAAACACTTGGGTTTTTGTTACCAAAAAATATGTAACATTATATTTGAAGTCTGTCGAGTATTTCATTATGAGATAACATGTAAATCTCTGACTGGTTAAAAATAGTTTTTGTCATTCTACATTTCCTTCCACAGTATTATAAATATTCTATGATTAAAAAACTTGTTCATATACAATTGTTGTTTATGGTTTGGGCAGAGAGCTAATGAAACCAGGTTAAACTATGCTAAAAGAGAATGAGTGAATACGCTTCAGTGTTATTTGTAGATACTTCATATACTGCACTGACACATAACTTTAAAAAGGTTTTTTTTTCATTTTTATTGTTTATGCTATTACAGTTGTCCCTATTTTTCTCCCCTTGTCCCTCTCCCTCCTCCCAGCCCCACCATTGTCATAGTCAATCACCACACCACTGTTCATGTCCATGGGTCATGCATATATGAGGTCTATCCAGAAGGTATCTAGCCATGTAATATGAATACTAGGGACATTTCTTGAAGAAGATGTAAGATACAAGAAACATTGTACATAGGACAATGATGCCTCAGTCCCTATCAAAGCAGGTACCCTGGGACCTCACACAGTTCTCCCAATCACCATCAGCTGACCTGTCATATTTTCCTGAATCTCACTGATGGCCTGAAATCTCTTCCCTTTCAAAGGTGATTTTAGTTTTGGGAAAAGCCAGAAGTCACAGGGTGCCAAATCTGGGCTGTAGGGGGGCTGAGGCACCTGGGTGATTTAATATTTTGCTGAAAGACTCTGAATGAGGTGTGATATGTGAGCAGGTATGTTGTCATGATGAAGTTGCCTATCACCAGTTGCCCTTAGCTGTGGCCTTTTGAATCATCAGAATATATTCTAGAGAGGAATGTTCTATCTTAAGGCAAAATTTGATGCAGATTTGTTGGTCTGTTTGCTCAGGCATTTTCAATGCAATGGTCACACAGTACACATGCTCATTCGATGTCATCTACCACTCCCGTTGGCTAGCACAGTGAAGTCATCATTGTTCAGGCATGTGCATTCCAGTCTGCTCTCTTTGGCTGCCAGGTTACATCAATGTTGTGAACACCGTTCTTGTATTATTAAGAATGGTTGGACTTTTTCTAGACAGATCTTGTATGTTCTTTGTCTAATCCCTTCACCTTCTTTCAACCAGCCCCTGTCTCCACCATCTTCTTCTACAGCTGTCAGTCTGTTCCATGTTTCTGTGTCTCTGATTCTATTTTGCTTGTTAGTTTATTTGTTTGTTAGATTCCATTTATAAGTGATATCATATGGTATTTGTCTTTCATAGACTGATTTCAAAATAGTCTCCAGTTCCATCCATGTTGTCACAAAAAATAAGAATTTCTTCTTTTTACTACTGTATACTGTTCTGTTGTGTATATGTATACAGCTTTTTTTATCCACTTATCTACCGATGAACTCTTAGGCTGTTTCCAAATCTTGGCCATTTTAAATAATGCTGCCGTGAACATAGGGTTGCATAGATTCTTTTGGATTGGTGTTTTAGGATTCTTTGGATATATTCCCAGAAGTGGAATCACTGGGAATCAAAAGGTAGTTCCATTTTTAATTTTTGGTGAAACTCCATACTGTTTTCCAGAGTTGTTGTACCAGGCTGCATTCCCACCAAGAGTGCACTAGGGTTCTCTTTTCTCACACCCTTCCCAGTACTTGTTGTTTGTTGATTTATTAATGATAGCCCAAAGGGAGTAGAAGGAAGGAAATAATTAAGAAAGATTGGAGTGGAAATAAATGACACAGAGCTATATATATATATATATTTTTTAAATGAATCCAGGAGCCTGTTCTTTGAAAACATAAAATTGATGAACCTATAGGCAGACTCATTATGAAAACAAGAGAGAAGACCCAAATTAATAAAACAAAAAATGAAAAAAGAGAAGTAACAACTGGTACCACAAAATTACAAGGGGTTGTAAGAAAATACTATATACCAAGCAATTGGACAACCTGGGTGAAATGGATAAATTTGTAGAATCATATAATCTCCCAAAACTGAATCAACAGGAAGCAAAACACCTGAATAGACCAAAAACAACTAATGAAATTGAAGTGATTATCAAAAAACTCCCAGCAAATAAAAGTCCTGGACCAAATGGTTTCACAGGCAAATTTTACTAATCATCAAAGAAAAACTAACACCTGTTCTTCTCAAGTTATTCCAAAAAATTCAAGAAAAGGGAAGGCTTCCAAGGTCCTTTTACGAAGTCAGCATTATCCTAATTCCAAAATCAAGAAAAGACACAACAAAGAAAGGAAACTATAGGCCAATAGATGTGATGAATATAGATGCTAAAATCCTGAACAAAATATCAGCAAACTGGAACCAGCAATGCACTAAAAAGATCATACACCATGATCAAGTGGGATTTATTCCAGGGATGTGAGGTTGGTAGAATGTTTGCAAATCAATGAATGTGATGCATCACATAAACAAAATGAAAGATAAAAATCACATGATCTTATCAATAGCTGCAGGAAAAGCATTTAATAAAACCCAACCTCCATTTATGATAAAAGCTCTCAGCAATGTAGGAAGAGAGGTATCATACCTCAACATTAAAAAGACCATATACAAGAAACCTACAGCCAACATCATACTCAATGGGCAAACACTAAATCTTTCCCACTAAGATCAGGCACAAGACAAGGATGTCTACTTTCACCACTGTGATTTAACATAAAACTGGAAGTTCTAGCCACAGTGATCAGACGAGAAGTAGAAATAAAAGGCGTTAAAGTTAAAAAGGAATTTTTAAGTATCATTTTAATTAAAAATGAGAAATTAGAATATGTACATTTCAACTGTGGAGATCATTGGCCTGTGGTCCTTCCAATGAACCAAATTTCTACCTAAATCTCCTGAATGTCCAGTGCGGATGGGTGTCCATTGAGCAGAGTCCGGTTTTCTATGCTTAGGCTTCCCTCAAGTATAAAATTAACTGAACCCACAGAAAAAGAGAAGAATAATTGCCGATGAAAATCTTTTTTTGGAATTGGGGGATTTTAAAATTTCTTTCTTTTTCTCTACTTTATTTTTATTGTTTATTCTATTATAATTGTCCCTCAAATTTTTCCCTTTTGCCCCTCTCCACCCAGTCCACCCCTCTTGCTCATAGTCAATCCCCTCTCCATGGCCCATGTCTATGAATCATTCATGCATGTTCTTTGACTAGTCCCTGCTCGTTTTAAGTCACTTGTTTTCTTCCTTAAAATGAAAATGTTTTAATAACTTGGCTTCTGAAAAGGATTACTGGCTGGTACTCATTGAGATTTACATTGTGTTGGGGTTTTTTAATACAATCAGAAATATGCATTTACTAATTGTATCAAACATTTCTTGACTCTTCCTTTTTAAGTATCACTATTTTAAACTGTAAATTTACAGTAAGTGATCTCTAAAGTCCAATCACAGATGAAGCTTTTAGCCTCTATTATTTCATAATGATTTCTAATTTTATTTTTCAGTGCCAAATTAGCCGAAATAAGCTATCTTGATGCTCAGGTTTTTGTAAATGATGTTCATTCACTCTTTCATTTATTCACTCGTTTAGAGATGGGTGAGCAATGGAAAACATAATTTCAACTCTTTATTACAAAAGTTACCTTTCAACCACCTAGTTCTTCGAGTAATGTATGCCCATTTGTTGTGCTAGTTTTGTGAAAGCAAGTAGTGGATGAGATGGAATGAACATTTCTCAGCACGATCTTAAATATCCTAAGCACTGCAATTTGTCTGGATAATGAACCAGACTTCAGTTGTAGAGCTCAGTGGAGTCTCTCTAGAAACATTATGATACCCTAAAAACAGCAATCTTATGTTGTTCAATATGTTTTTTTTTAAATATCAGAAATGATGGAGGCTATGGTTCCTAATGCATCAGGTTAGAACGGCTGGGATTCTCTACCTATTCTTTTTTTTTTTTCTACTCCTTTTTCCATAAAGACATCTCCCTCTCAGCTACATTTTGCAACACAAAATTCTAAGTGGTATGAAACTTTTGGACATGTTTTGCTAATAGCAATATTATACAATGGGTTACTTTAAAATAACCCAAGAGAACAATTTAATTGATAGAAGAATATGTTATTTTATACTTCATGAAGAGGACAGTCTCCAATCTCAAAAGTATGGAGGACTTCAAAGCAAGGAAGAAGGTTGCATTTTGCTGAGGAAGACAAATGAGAAATAAGGAAAGAATATTTGGCTTAAATTGATTGGCTGGGATTGCAAATCTCACCTTATTTTGAACAAGAAAATAATTACAGATTCTGGGCAGTTGGGGATTTGCTCTCTGGATATACTATGTTTCTGGTCCAGTGGAGCATTTACAAGAACAAAAATGTTATCTAAGTTTCAGTTTCCTGATGTGATGCCTCAGGCTGGAAGGGCTCCATATTAGGCCTAAAAGTTTATTTCCATGGCTGTGTGAATTTTCCTAACACTGTCCATTTGACATTCCTATCAAGGCAACTGATATTTCCAATGAAGAGTGCGGCAGAGACAACAGTGGATAATAAAGGTCATGAAGCTTGTTAAATATATTTGAGTGAGGAAATTAATTTTGTCCCAAAGCAAAGTATAAAAATGCAGCATACAATCTCTGTTCAAAAGTTGCTTATGATTTAGAAGGGTATATTACTCTTAGTCATGCATAACTACAAAAAAAAAAGTAGTAAAAGTTCCATGTGAGAGGACTTTTTGAGTTCAAGCACACTGTTTCAGAATTTTCTTTGATGCTGTTGTGTTAATTTAGAAAGAATAACTTTCAAGTTAAACTAGCAAGTCTCTTGCATTGAATTCTACATGAGAAAAAAATCATCTGATAATATTAATATTGCAAAATAGAATCACATCTCTTGCAAAAACACTTGTATACTGTTAAGAGGTGGAATCACAAAACCGAAGTCATATGTGTAGTTTATTTAATTTCTTAAATTTCAAATACATTCACACTCAATAAATGCAAAGTAAATTACAAATGCAATTTCTTTTCTAGTAACAATATTATTATCTTATTCTTGGATTGATATCACTTTAATTTTGGACTGCCTTATGTCACATGCTTAAAGCTAATTTTTATTCCTAGTGAAAAGAGATGCACTGATTTGCAGTATAGACTCTATCTGTTAATTTGTTCATCCATATAAATTGAGAGTTTGAGAAGATAAAATGTCAAATGAGACAATTGTAGGAAGGATAATGGATGCGCAGAAGAAAACATCATATACAAGAGAGTAATCAAGAAACAACTGTAGGGGTTTCCTTTTCTCCCTTCTATTATTTAAACAGGCCTTTCACTTAATGTTCAGCCTCTGTAGAAAAAATCCTAAGTCTCTTCAATAGCCTTGCTCTTCCTGCTTTTCTCCCAGGAGGATGTCTGAGGAAAGATGTATGCAAATATAAGTTGGCAGGAAACAATAGGATTTCGTGGTGCATTGCCTATTGAGTGGTCTGGTTTGTATCCGCTTACTTGCCTGCTTCCATCTCTTGTTTCCCATTCCAGAATTCTTTTTACCATCCTCTAAATCAACTACGTTTAACCCACAAAGAAGCAAACCTTGTGGTTTCAAGAACTGAACCAGAAGACGTATCTTCACTATTATACCACAGGAAAAAATCTGTTGTGATCCTGCTGGAAATATTAATGATAATAATAATAACTAACACATAAAGCATTATATGTCATACATATTTTAAATATTTTACAATCATTAACTCATATAATTAAATTAATTGGCATATTAAATCATAACCTCATACATCTCTTATTAATTCTATAAAGAATGCTAGATTGTTTTCTGGCAGTTGTGGTCTTTAAACCAACTAGGATGAAGATTCTGTAATTGGAAAGGTCAAAGTGAAAATCACACTGTTAATTCCCCTAGAGTTTTTCCTTTATTTCTTCCCCTCTTGACAGATATATAACTACATATTTGTTTTAGTTACAAAGTATTTATATAGGCATTAATAACATATAGAATATAGTAATATTAACTCTACATTGCTTGACATTCTTTTCAGGAGTTAAAAACATGGTCTCAGACCATAGGAAAGAAAAAGAGAGAGAGAGACTGAGAGACAGAGAGACAGAGAGACAGAGAGATAAGAGCTGAAAAAGCGCAGGCACAAAGAAAAAAAAGATAGGGAAAATAAACAACAGTAATGATACACCAAAATCTATAGTGTTGAAACAGAACTGTGGATTTATTTTGATCTATTTCCTCTTCCTCAGAATGACTGCTCAAATTTGCAACATAAATCCCACAGTTCTGTTATCCCAGAGCAAAGAGAGAAGGAGGGATTTTGAATGGAAAGGGGCAGAAACCAAAAGAGATGTATCACTGACCTAAGATAAATGAGAAGGAAACCTAACTTAGATGGCTTTTCCTGAGTCACCATATGATATACAAGAGACATAAAAGGCAATGACTATTGGCTGAATTGGTTTGAAGTTGCTTTTAATAGGAAGTGGCACAGCATTATGAAAAGATCAAGAAAAAGGAAACAAAAGGCTTGGTATCTTGTTCCAGCTGCTTCTAGTTCTTTGATCATGGGCTTGTCATTTTTCTTTGAGCTTTATTTTCCTCTTCATGGTTCCAAAACCTAAATGGTAATCATAATAAAAGTATCTCTTTTAAATATAATATTTCTATGTCTTACCTCAGGCATATGAAATAAAAATGTGTAGAAAATCTATATAATACAAAAACCTCTTCATGCAACTTCATTAATCAGCCAGTTTGGAAATCATTGGGCCAGAAGATATCCTAATTCTATTGCAATACACTGTTCTAATTTTAATTCCCTTTTGAAAAAAAAGATAATCCACATAGCATAAAATTCACTATGTAATAATGTGTAATTTAGTGGTTTTAATCCAGTCACAAAGTTATATAATCATTACCACTATCTAAGTCCAGAATGTTTTCATCACCCCAAATAGAAGCCCTTTATCTCTTAGCAGTTACTCCCATTACAGAGATGAAAATTTTAAAATGTGAGAAATCCATACCATTTCTGGAACAAAACATTAAAAGAAAAATTTTAAAAGCTGTAAGAGGCTCATCAGCCAAATACGACGTATAAAAACCTTTTTGAATCTGATCCAAACAACCATTCAACCTAAGTTAAATTTTTTATTTCCTTGTGGATATTTATATTTCAGTATTATAGGAAAAATGTTTTATATATTTACTTGAGGTTTCTGTATTTACTTGAAAACACAAATACGAGACATATTGATGAAATAAGATTGGACATACATGGAATTATTATTAAATCAGCTTCATGGGTACACGACTATGTATTATATTATTCATTTAAGCTCTTAAATATGTTTAACAATTTCTAAGTACAAAATTAAAATGACAAAACAACAAAGCTTTCTTTTTCATGACGGCATTTACTGAAGAATTACTAATGATGTCTGTTAAAGAATAACTAATATATGTATATACAGTTGGGCACATAAGTAGGTTTACAGTTGTGAGTACAAAAAACACAGAGTTTATTACTGTGTTATTATGTATTATTGTATTATTTTTGACATGAACAACTATAAACTTACTTTTTCCCCAGATTGCATATACCTTGTTCTTATTGAGAGATAATGTCAGTTTTCCTTTTAGGCAACTGGAAAAAAACTTAATTATTTATTTTGTCCCTTGTTTCTAATTTGAGGCTACATTCTTATTGATATAAGAATGTGTTGAGAAACACATTCAAGAAAAATTCTAACTTTTTAAGCTAATTTTTTTTGAAAACTTTAAAGGCAGTCTACAATATCCACATGGTAAAAAAAAAAAATGTCTCCATCAAAAACATTCAGTAGAATAAAAACAGTTGACTCTAAACACTGAGGAAACACATGAGAGGCTTAGTCTCTCTGATTTTAGGAGTAGGCAGCCCTGCTGTGTGCTATTCTTTTCTGCACAATATCCATTAGCATTAAAACTCATTTCAAAATATTATGGGTGGCATCAATGAAAATATCTTCCCAGTCGTTTCTTACTTTTATTGGTACAAGTATCCTATCTGTATTGCCATTATGGAAGCTTCTAAGTTGTATAACCTCAGGCTCTGGCCACACTGATCAGAAGAGAATTTGTCTGATTCAAGCTGGATTAAACAATCTCTGGAAGCTGAGATTCTAGATAACTTCTCCCCAAGTGGAAATTATATTTAAAACCTGAAAGGTGTCATATTTCCTGGAATATGAAAATATAAAAGTAAGGGGAGAAAATAACCAATGCACTGAGAAAAAGAGAGGCAAAAATTTGAGAGACTTGTGGGTTTTGAATCACTATTTTCAATAGTGACTCAGGTTCAACTGCATTTCTGTTCTTGTGATTCAGCTATTTCAATTATCTTTTGATTCCATAACACAAACCTTTCTTTTACATTGTTAGTTTTTTATTTTATTTTGGTTACTTGGAAACAGACAAATATTTTTGTCCACTATTAATAAATGTTATCAACTTCAATGGAACGAAAGCATTAGATGAGTACTTGGATTAAAAAAATAAAAGCAGACTATACGGTTTTATGCACATGGAATGCTGAAGGCTCACGCATGAGTTGGATGAAAGTTCAATTCAACTACTGGTAGAAGTTTCACTGTTTTCACCACTAGGTGAAAGCTACTCTCAGAACTATTTGACAGAAAAAGCCTCAGTAAATATTTGGAGGATATATTTGACTTCATAATTAAGGTGCATCTTTCATTCAACACTTTCCAATCACCATAATAGATGCTGCTGCCAAATCGCATTTTCTTTAGGCCAAAATGGAACAGGAACCATAGATTGGAGGCAGGCAGCTATATAAATTTCTCAGTCCTGGAGGAATTGATGTTTTAGGTTGAAGTCAAAAATCATAAACCTTGTTTTCTTTAATTAAAGCCAAAATTTACAGACCTGGGAACTGCTAATTCTCTTCTGAATCATACTTTTTGTTAAACTGGCATTAAAATTGAAATCAGGTTCATTTTTGCCAATATATCATCTATAATTCAGCCTGAACCAGATATATAACCTTATTAACATGAACAAAAAGAGAGAAATATATATTCTAACACAAAATTGTTTGAGAATCTAGTAATCCTTGACACAAGGTTATGGTTCTCTGCAAAAACAAATGATGTGATTTCAGATACTGACTGTTACTGAGTAACTTTGAGTGAGAAATTTCATCACTTATAAAGTAAAATATCAAAACCCACTGGATTTAAAAGATTACTTCATGTTGCCATTTCCAAGAAGTTTGAAATTGCAATTTCTTATTTAAACCAAATTATAGCTATTTTTTCTTGAAATTCATGTCTGTGCAGAAATAGTTTACTTTCAGTTTTACTGAGAATATTTAAAAATTTGTTAACGTCTCAATGAGAAATTTATTTTTTCATGGAAGATAAAATAGAGAGACATAACTTTTTGTAAGAATTACTTTTCTAAGTGATGGAAATAAATTTTCAGTGTTATTAATTATACTAAAATACCTGATGAACAAAAGTATATTCATTTAATGTCACTTTTAGTCAAGGGGATCTATGACCAATTATATATTAAGTGTTAACAGATTTAAATATATATTTATACATATCGAAGATTATTCATTTTCCTGAGAAATATCAATTGTTTGGATTGTATTTATCATCAAAATAGTAGGTTTGGATAATTTTCTGGTGCATAACAGAGGACCTTATTGGCATATTTTTAGGGAATAAAGAAAAAAAGAATGTTATCGTAAATTAATTGTGAACATATGTTTGTTAGGGAGCAGCTAGGTATGAGTGGCCAGAGGGGAAATAAAGGCAGAGCCCTCACCATCACAATCTAACATAGAACTTAATAGCAAAAGAAAAGCATGTCTCACCAACTGACTCGGCGTCCTGAGCTTGGCTTGGTAAGACTGACAGGTGTCCCGAGCATCACAAGCAAAATAGGACCAGAGGAGAGGAGAGTCCGTGAGACTGTGCTGAGAAAACAGGCCTCTGTAAGCTTCTGTAATGATTTTAATAAGATTTCTGGGTGTCCTGAATATCACAAGCAAGGATCATAAGGGAAGGGGGCTAGTCCTTGAGAGCCTATGCTGGGAAAGGGAGCTTCTGTAACACTTTCAATAAACTAAGACAAAGAGCCTTTACTGGAACAAAATCCTGTGTAGCTGTACATATTCCCAAGGGGAGAAAGAAGGGGAATCTAGAAACCAGCTAAAGTATATAAACCCTGAAACCCAAGAGTTGGCACAGTTAGATTAGCTACGGACCCACCTGTAGTCTCGGCTCAAGTGTATAGAGCAAACTTACTAATAAACTTATGAACAACTTTATTTCCCCTATATCTGGGGCATTTAGACTAACTGGGTACCTGTTTGTAGCTTTGTGCTTCTATGTTTCATACTCAAACTGTCTATCTCATTTTCACAATATGTGTTTGTCTCTCAACTGAGTTATTTTCTTGTAGGAAAGACAAGAACCAAGCCAAGGGAGAGCCCTTTAACTTGGGTCTCTCTCCCATCTGTAACATATTTATGTAAACACTAATGAGATTTATCTTTTAGAATTGAAATAAAAATGATTCTTAGTGTTATAGTTGAATGAATAAAGATATGCTTAGAAATAAATGGTCTTTAGATTTTCTTTTGCATGAAAGGAAAGATTAGCTAAAGATTAATGGATTAATCAAGAAGTTTTCTATCAGAAAAAAAGGAATGTATTAGGCAGTAAAAAAGTATATGAATATAATATTTAGTAACATATTTAAGGAATCACAGGTTCTAGGCTCCTTCTGTTTTCTTTCTTCTATGTTCTCAGAGTTATGAATCAGGACAAATCTCTTCAGGCCTCCCTTCTCTGGTGCTTCCAAAAAATGGTAAGTGGGTCAATTTTGATCGCAGAATTCTTTTAAACTGTTAATCCCTTGACTAGAAAGTAGTGAAGAAAGATAATGACGATATATTAGAAAATTTTATATTTATTTTACACTACTGACAAATGGTGTTTTAAAAATATAATTATTTCACATTGTTGTTAAAAAATATTAACTCAGTAGTAAACTTAATCTAGGTCTTTGTTTTTCTCCTCAGGCATATCTCTATATTCCACACTCCTTGTTTTATTCTTCAACAATATGGAGTGGTTTTCATTTCTCCAAACATTTCAAAACATGGAAAATTATGTATATGGAAAAACTACATACACACACACACACACACACACACATATCTCACCTTCTCACTTCACCTACAACAGGCTAAGTTAGGAAACTTCCTGTATATACTCATAAAACCACATAATTATAGCCACTTTAATATTCAGTGTACTATAATATATTGTAAATATATTATTATTGAATTTATATGTGACCTTTTGTATGGAAAGCATTGTAACTTACAGCTAAATTCCTGAAACCCAAAAATTGATTCTTACAAAATAGGCACTCATCGTCAGATTAGCTGAGAACAAGCACCATATCTTGTATCTATAGTATGTTTGTAATGGCATGTTCACTTCTCTGCCAGTGAACTCTAGTTCAGTCTATATTTCCACATATGTGTTTTTGTAAGAGAATAGTAGCAGAAATTCTTAGTCACTGATATAAGTATGAAACATGGAAAATAATGGCTAATAATTACTCATAAAAATTACCATTAACAATTAATTTGAAATAATTAATAATTAGATGATAATAATAATAATAATCTTATACCTAAACACTGTAAATGTCAACAGTGCAATATTTAGAATCATTTATACAAAATAGCCTCCTCAATTCTGGGTTAAAGACTCAACTCTGAATTTCTTTCATTTTTTTCTTTAATAATGACCAAAATCATTATTTAAGGTTCTATGGAGTACATACCAGTTACTGCAAAGCCCGGTACACTACCCATTCTCCTTACTTAGATTTATTTAAGTCCAACAGAAAAGTCTTTATTCTTTTAAAGAGGGCTATGATATTTTCACATGACTTGGTCTTCTCCACACATGCTCATTGTGACAGTTTTTGTCTTCTGGGAAGTAAAAGCCAGGACAGAGTGAGTAGTACACAGAATTTATTAGGGGTAAAGGCTGTGAAAGATAAAAGGAGAAGGGAGCAGGAGTAAGATAAGAAATAGTTCAGCCCATGATGCAGACCTGTGAAAGAAGATGGAGAGAGAAGGAAGATGGAATAGGAAAAAACCCTCATTGTGATGTCGCTCT
Organism: Mormoops blainvillei; assembly: GCA_004026545.1. NCBI lineage: Eukaryota > Metazoa > Chordata > Mammalia > Chiroptera > Mormoopidae > Mormoops > Mormoops blainvillei. Next base: position 92,951 of record PVJD01005749.1, read on the forward strand.
AAGAAAGTGTTGACTAGTCCAAAGAAAATGTTGGAGGGGTTCCCATCCAGGCAGAGACAACTGAAGTTGATCAGCAAGAGGATATATAACTGCTGTTACACCACTGACCCAGAAAAAGTATATGAGGCACTCAAATGATTTATTGGGATGCCTCCTGGTGTTCCCTTTCCCATTTGTAACTGTAAATGGATAAATGCGGCAACTTTGGCTTGAGAAACATATATATGGATGCCATGGGTTCAGGTTTCTCAGAAATGAAGTTTGGGTCACATCAGCAGATAAACCACCAAGACTTGCAGAGGTGATCTATGAGTGTGAGGGAGATGTGAAATAGGTGGTAAAGGTGGGAAAGGAAGAATAAAAGTTCTGCGTTGCATACCATCAGCCTTTACTTCTAAGTTTCACTCCAGGAAATGAGGCTCTGGAGAATTACGGATGAGTTCCATTTTTAGTGATGGAGAAAATGGATGCCCTTAGCGTAAGTAACAGAGTGTGGCAGCAGTGGAAATGTGCCACTCAGATCTTACCTCAAAAAGAAAGCTGCCATAAGGTGTTAAGTTTGTTGGTCATCTCCAACTGCAGTACCTTTTGGATCTACCAAAGTATTTTTGCAGAAGTTATGCTTTTCCCAGGAATCCCCAGCCAGTGAATATAGCAAGCACACTACGGTCTGGCCATTCTGTCCCAACTTGGAAGAATACTACTTGATAAAGAGAAATAAACCACTAATGTATGAAAAAAGTACGTATTTATTAAAAGTTCATTATGTTTAGTAGAAGAAGTAATATCCAAAAACTTATTTACTGCATGATTCCATTTATATGACATTCTTGGGAAGATAAAACAATAGAGACAAAAGGCACATTAGTGCTTTTCAGAGACTGGGAGTGAGAAAAGTATAGGCAACAAAGGAGCATATTAGAAATCAAGGGGTGATGAGAATTTCTAAACCTTGATTGTGGTGATTGTTACACACTGTATTCCTTTATCAAAATTTGTGGAATTTTACACCAAACAGATAAATTTACTATATGTAGATCATATCTTAATGACCTTAATATTAAAAAAAAAGAGCAATGCTTTCAACTCAAAATCTTGTTTTAAAGAGACTAGAATATATCCAAAGAAACAATCACTCTTGTGTCCCCATACAAATATTATTTCATTTGCATACCATGTTATGAAGAAGTTGGGAAGCACTGTGTTTAAGCATATAAAATAATAAAGCTCTCTGAGGCAACAAAGGTATTTTTATTTATTGTTATTAGCCATAAGTACCTAATTATATCTGCTCTTCAAATTTTGGGCCAAAAGCCAGCAGCTTCCTCATAGACACCTCAGGGCATTCTGAATTCAATGTATATTGTGACAGTTTATTAATAATGATCCTCTACAGACTTCATGGTTCGCCCACAGCCATATAATTCTCGACTTCTTCAATGCATGTGCACGATGAGAATGCACCGAGCTGCGGAACTAAGGGACTATGTAGTATATCAGATGTTTTCCCATGTTCTCACAAATCTTCAATTTCAAAAAGCACAATTTTTCCTAAAGTGTCAAACATCTTGCAGACTTATGTCACTTGTTCTGAGCAGAGTTCAAGATACGGCAATGTCTTCTTCAATCTCACCCTCTTGGGATATCCCCAAAATAAAATTTCTCTGGATTAGGGACTTTGGGGATATTCACTTGGTAGAAATCCAGAAAAGCAGGGGTAGTGTTTTTTTCCTCTGTTACACTTTAACTTTCTGGCATTTTCGATTTATAGAGTGTAGATGGGAATGACTTCTAGTGACTCAAGGTCCATAGACTACCTAAAAACCTGGGAGAGTGCTTCTGAAAATTGAAGCATATCCTACTCATTTGCTATAGAGTCCTGTGTCTGTATGTAATAGCAGCAAGAGTTGCCTCTTCTCAGAGCCCCTGTGTACCTAGGGAAAAGACAGGTATCAATATTTCTATATTCAATATTCAATCTTCATAGAAATGCTCCAATAAATTACTGCCATCAAAAATGCTTTTCAGAAAATACTTAGAACCTATGGCCACCTGCAGCTCACTCACTCTCACTAGGTCCCCTAGCGCTTCTCTGTGTGCTCCTTTCCACTATTTTGGTCTCCCCATTGCCAGGGGATTATGATATCTGCAAGAAATTTGTCAGGTGCTTACTTAGGAGGCAAATGTGTGAGACGAGTCAATAAATCTGATTTTGGACATTCTTAGTTTGAGTTACATGAGATGTTCCTTAAGCATATAGAAGACAGAATTAGAGAATTACCTGTTTATAGATGGTAATGGAACCTCTGGATGGGAAGTATGAATCCAGGTGTGGGCTCAAAATTTTGATTTTTACTTAAAGTGGAAGCAACAAAAGCATGTTTAAATGTGGTGGAGATAGAACCAAAGAAGAAGAAGAAAAAAAAGGTTTTTAGTACAGTACTGAAGTGAAATAATTTTGTAGCTGAACTATTTTTTTGATATTTGTAATTATCCATCCATTGCTAAGGAGAATGGTTTCTGGTAGGAGGAGAATTTTTAAACTATTAAGTACAAGTTGTTACTGTCAAAAGAGTAATTTCTACCTAGCAGATAAGAATTTTAAGAGATGAAGCAAATATACCTTTAAGAGAAATCTGGCTAAGCTCACTTTACCTAAATGGATGAGAGAGAGAGAGAGAGAGAGAGAGAGAGAGAGAGAGAGAGAAAGAGAGACAGGCAGACAGACAGACATGGAAAGAGAGTGTTTGAGATCGAATGTAGAATACCTGAGAGCTACTTATATAGGAAAGAAAGAAAAAAGACATATTGTTGGCAATGGTTTAAAGAGATCAAGGAATAGACCACAGACACTTTAGACAGACTGGGATTTTGAGCGCAATTCTGGTTCAGTGTTTACATAAAACGATTCTTCAATTCCGCACAAAAAATTCTTAGTAAAATCCTAAATTTTAACCAATGCCCTAATGTAAGTTGGTTCTTTGTATTTAATGTAAAGGTCACATGTTCTCCGTCAAAGGGACCCTTCTATCAGCCAATATAAGTGTTGGCATTTGTCACACAATATATTCTATGTAATGATAGAAGAGATGGGAGTCAGGACACAGGTGCGTAAGCATGGCTCTTAGGGCGAAAAATACCTCTCCACCATAACTGGTGGAAAAAATAAAAAATAAATTGCAATGAGTATGGATGAGTATTAGACAATTCAACCTCATAGCAAGATCAATTGCTGACATGGATGGGTGAAGCGAAGTTACTACCTGTTTAAGAACAGGGAAAAGTTGAAATAATTATAAAGGAGAAGCATATAAGTAAAAAACTCAAGTTTGGCTGCTTGCCACTTGAAAGGCAATACTGGAGAGACAAGCTTTGGGTGGTAAGGAAAGGTTACTTCGATTCAGGAAAACAACCACCCAGGAAGATGGCAGACTAGTTTCAGAAAAGTTTCAAGAGGGAGGAAGGGGGAAGGAGAGTTCCAGGGAACTGAGAGAAAGTTTGTGTTTCCTTAGTCAAAGATATACTTCTTTTTTTGTTTTTCAATTAGGCTCCTGGGTGCCAGCAGCTGGTAGCAGCTATTTTGAAAACATACTTATAAATTTTCCTTGCAACTTTGAAGTTATCTCCTCCTGCTTGACAAAGAGATACCATATCAGCAACTTAGGACAACATTCCTGAAAACAAAAGGACGTGATCAGTAAGAATAGTTAACATGTGAACAAAGGCCTGATTATGAATTAAATGATTTAATTCTAGCTCCAAAAATATTAGGGGTATGAAAATCACAAGGGGGTCTGCTACAGGCATGTAAGTTATAAATGGAAAATTGTCAAAATGATTGAGGACCACGCGATAAGTGCCAGCCTGTCCTCCCATGAAATAGGCTCAGTATTCAGGGCTCAATTGTGGATCGGGAGGTTGGTTGAATTCCACCTAAACACTTACGTTTCTCTGTGATGGAGTTATGAAATGACAAATGAGCCAAGGAACTCACTGGTTTGACATTTATTTCCAAGAGTTATTCCTCTAGAAGATGACATTCTTGAGATGTTTCATCTCAAGTAGGCTTTAAAATATTGTTTTCATTATGCATAACCACAAATTCTTTTAAAAAATATTAATTTTCTAATTCCTTTTATGTGGAAAATATCAAAACCAAACAACTACAGATGGAGCCCAGTTATTGTCACATATGACTCCCAAGATGTACTCTTATTTACCCATTAGTATCAAGAAAAACATTGGCTTCCCAAATTCATTTTTTTAAAAAAGAAACCAGTGTCCTGTTTTATTTTCTGAGGCCGTGGGTTGCAGCCCTGCACTTAGAAAATGATCTGCTTGATCGTTCATCACCCATCTAATTGTGTTAACCACAGGAACCAGCAAACTTCAAATACAAACCACAGATTTGTAAACGCTCGCCTGTTAGGGGGACCCATACACATGGTGTATGTCTTTAGTATTTCTCATCTTTACAAAGGTTTGTTAGCAATAGTAATGTTAACATTTAAATTATAAACAAAAACCCAGGTCAACATTCTTTCAAAGGAACCAGCCCAAGAACAGTTACATCCTTTTGGGCTTTCCCTTTGTCTACTTCACACAAATTTAACAGGATGACTAACGACATTCTGAGAAGCCTGGAAGGAACATATAAAAATATAAAACCATCTTAGAAAACACAATCCAGACATGACCTTCCCCAGTGGTAAATCATGATAACAAAGACAAAATTTCCTTGTACTGTTCCTTCCCTCAGGCCGCTCACCTTTCAAAAAATGACCAACCAGATACAATGTTTTCAGTGTTGCCTATTTGGAAAGTTGTAATCCTGGAAATATTTTCATCCACTGCTACTACTGAAAAAACAAGCAACACTTAAAATAGTTAATCATGGAATGAAAAGAATATCCCACATTATTTAAATGGCATTTGTTGTTATGGTCTTCATAATAAATAATCTAGGCTTATCTTTTTATCAAAGGGCCCCAGAGCTTCCTTTTGGCACGCAGTAAGAACCTTTTGTGTTCTGTAATGTCTAGCATGTTAATTCTATTGAGGAATACACTCTGAACCTAATAATTTACTGTAATTACAATAAAGATTGTAGAACTGCCAATGAGAAAGAAACATTATTTCATCTTCATGTCAGACCAATCAAATCAGATGTTTCATGGAACATTAGTCCCCTTTTATCCATGGGGGTTACCCCCAAGCCTCCCAGTGGATGCCTGAATCTGAAACTACAAGTAATACTGAAATACAGACACATACAAACACACGCACACACACACACACTTTTTTCCTATACATGTATACCTACAATCAAGTTTTTAAATTTAGTAACAGTAAGAAACAGACAAAAACTACAATAAAATAGAACAATTATAATAATATACTGTAATAAAATTATGTGTAAGTGGTCTCTTCCTGATAACCAAAAACAACTCTTAAGTGACTAACCAATATTCTACATATATTTTTTTCTTTAGATTTAAAGCAAATTTGGCATTTTTATATTTAATTTCCGTTCTATATGTTACCTCCACACGTCAGGTGGGACTTAGTACTCTATAACTTCACATTGTGATAGCTACCTGGAATTCTTTCTCCAACATTTCTTTACCACAGCCCACCACTGTTATCATATCGGAAAGTCAATGATTATGGTTTTAAGTGAATGTTTTTGTTAGACTTTTGAAACATCCCACATTTTCTCCAAACCTAACTTGTCATGCTGCCCTCCAGCTATTCTCTTCTGTGAGTACACTGCACCCACCAACTGATCGAAATGCCTCCCTTTTTAACCTAATTCCTCACCCACATTATTGCTCATACTGTTTTCTTCTATACATACACCTTGGAAATGAACCCATCCCCTTCTTTGACAATAAAGAACTCACCTACCTTTCTAAATGTCAATCCAACTTGCATTCTTCAATAACAACTTCTCTGGCAGGCAAAACCTCAAGGATTTCTCCTAGTAACCAACACTCATGACATATCTCTGTGTAAAACTGTTTGCCAGCTAGTTCCTGGAAGTTTCAGTGTGTGAAATTTGTTAAGGAGAATAAAGGTCCTCAAACACGTCTGGCTCCTAATTCAAAAACCTGTGAATTATGTTACCTCATGCGGCAAATGGACTTTGCTGGTGTGATTAGGTTAAATTTCTCTAGATGAAGAGATTAGAGTGGGTGTTCCAGGCAATCATAAGGGTCCTTTTAAAAGGGAGACAGGAGAGTCTGAGTCAGAAGGATTGCAACGCTAGAGGGCAAGGGAACTAATTCCCCCTGGAGCCTTCTGTTGAGAAGCCATGCAGTCCTGCCATCGCCTTGACTGCAACCCTAAAATACTCATTTCAGGACTGCTGTCCTCTAGAAGTGTGATATAAATTTGCATTGTTTTAAGCTAATAATTTTGAAATAATTTGTTAGAGCAACAGCAGAAAACTGAGATGGGTGCTGTGTTCTAAATATATACAGAGAAACAGAACGGTCGGGAGTGTCAGCCACAAAACCTACCCTCAGGTCATGTTACTCAGGAGCAAAACATGACCAGCCCCCACATCATGAATTTAAACTGTCTCGTGGATACTTGAGTGTATTTCAAGCAATTCCACAATAGTAGGAAAATGTTATACTTCATTATGCAAACTGAGTCAGTCCTTTTTTAGCCTCTGCCTGTACCCTTCCTGTGAGTACCGTTAACTCTTCACCTTTTCCTTTGCATATATATATCCTGTGCTCCATGGCGTTTGCTCAATCTTAGCTTCTGTTTGTGCATGACTTGCTTGCTTTATTCAACTGGGGTTTTGACTGATGCACATGTCTATGCACAGACATTTCTGCTTATCTTTTAGTTCTGCTTCCAAATGCCTGCCCTTATCTCCACATCTCCAAGGCACATTGGGAGGAAGAGAATTCAAGTGGCCCGATAGTATCTAATGCTTTCATTTGAATTCAGCTTCCACATCAAGCTGCTTTATTGGTCATAGCTGGCAACAGTTTTACTGGTTTGACCTATTCTGGCACAAATCTGACTTTCTGTTCACTGTAGGTATGCGTATGTTTTGTTTCTACAATCTGATTATGAGAATTCGATACATAGGACCACATATTTTTAACCTACCATCATATAGCATGGTGCTCAAGTTATCTAGCTTTTAATTAATTACTTTGTCAATTGAGTAATGAAGACTGAAGATATTGCCATTAATTTTGACAAATCTGTTGCCTCTTTAATGAAAGGTAGATGTGAGTTCTACAAATTTAATCCTTAAATATCTTTATCGGTTTTCAGGTGCGTGTGTGTGTGTGTGTGTGCGTATGTATATATATGTATGTGTGTATACACACACACACGTGTACACATTACATTTTCATGTATATATCGGATGTGCATATGCATGTATTATATATGCACATACATGTGTACATGTACCGTGTATATAAATGAAAACATACAATTACATATGTATATCGTGAAAACACATTCTGTAGCTTATTTGTAGTATTTCAAGTTTAAAAAATGTACTTATTCTCTCTGGTTCCCCAGTTAAAATATCAAATCAATGAACATTTGATTGAGAATTTTGATTTAAGAGCATCCGTGTTATTAAATAAAGGTATGTGTTTTATGCATTTTTTCCTGTGGAATGTAAGAGTGTGTTTCTAATTAATTTTACACATTTTCCTATGCTTATATTTCTTTCATATCAATGACAACATGTAGACACTTTGTAGGAAGCTATGTAATATGCTAACAGTGATGTAAAAAACATTATGCTGCTATGTATTTTACTACTGTTCTTCTAAAGGTCCCACTACATAATGTTTTCAGTTTTGCTAACAAATAAATGATCACAGGTCACTAGAAAATGAATATAGCATTCAACTTTAATTTATATGTTTAAATACAATTTTTATTAAGAAAATAGAAATAGCGCTGGCTGACGTGCCTCAGTGGATTGAGTGTCGGCCTACGAACCAAAGGGTCGCTGGTTCTATTTCCAGTCAAGGCACTTGTCTGGGTTGCAGGCCAGGTTCCCGGCTGGGGGTGTGTGAGAGTCAACTACACATTAATATTTCTCTCCTTTTCTTTCTCCTTCCCTTCCCTTCTCTCTAAAAATAAATAAATAAAATATTTAAAAGAAAATAGAAATAGACTCAGGATAAACTAAAATTTACACTTTTGCCATTGTAAATTTTATAAAACATACTGGAGAAAAACGATCTGCCTTATAATAGATATATTTTACTTTCATGCTTAACAAAACTTAATTCTCTCTACAAAATTACATTTTTGCCAAAAAAGGAGCACTAATTTACATAAAGCATCCAGGTTAGGAAATTCTTATTATGAATTTTAAATGAAAAGGCATTTCTGTTATTATTGATCAAAAATGTACCTTTTGTCCCAGCCAGTGTGGGTCCACTGGTTGGAACATCATCTTCTAACCAAAGGATTGCAGATTTGATTCTTGGTAAGGCAACATACCTGGTTTGTGGGTTTAAGCCCAGGTCCAGGAATGTGTGATTCCAGGTCTGGTGTGTGTGTGAAAGGCAGCCAATTGGTGCTTCTCTGTCACATCAAACTTTCTTTCTCTTCCTTTTTCTCTCCCTTCCTCTCTTTCTAAAAGCAACGAGGGAGTGTTCTTGAGTGAGGATTAACAAAAGAAAAGCACCATTCTTCTTGTAAAGCTCAAATACCTGTTTGGAAAAGCATATTCTATTACATTGTACATATGGTTCAATTCTTTTTTGGCAAAAGATTCTTTATAGAAGGAATTTAAGTACTTTGTTATAAATACTTCTTTTTTTAGTCATTGTACTACCATTTCATAAATAATTAATTAGAATATAGAATACATGAGTTGTGTCACCTTTTTTAATACAGAGAGTAGAGATACTTCACCAAATTTAAAATGAACCACATGAGACGATAAATAGTGTAACAGTGAAATTGATCGTGAGGACCTTGAGAAAGAAGATACCTACGGAGAAGGGCTCCTAGTAGCTTAACTGCACTAAAATTTAAAAGAGCAGAGACTAACAGGCATTTCTGCACAAGGGCCTCTCATGCATTTCAGGGGAAAGCCTACCCTAAACTACTTGCACCTACACTGCACTACCTATCTGCACCGCCTTTCCGTCATCTCAGCCAGTCCTTATACAGGAGCTCCTGGAATCCTATATCAACCAATAGGACTGAGGTTTTCTGCATTTAATCAGAACTGAACAGCTATATCTCTATCAACATCTTTACTGACCAATCAGAGTGTCTCTATTTTGACCAATCAAGACAATGCCTTTTGAACCAAACTTAAGGATTTGGCTTCCTCATTTGCATGAGGACAGGCCAATCAGGGACCAGGGGTGGGAACTTCTGTTTGTGTAAGTCAGCTCCCCTCTGGCCCTAGAAGTGCACTTTCACTTTTGCCTGAAGACTGCATTTCCCTAGCCGGAGCTGAAACACTGAAGAGGCCTTGCCAGAGCAGAGCGGAGCAGACCAGCACAGAGCAAAGCAGAACAACAAGAAGCAGAGCAGAGCCGCCTGGCTGGGAGCCTCGCTGAGAGTGGCCTGGCCCCAGGGACACCCGGACCCATGGCTGCCTCACAGCCATGCTGTATCACAACTGAACCGTTTTGCACTGGATAGTTTCCATACCACAAATTGGGGATTCCTGTTGGTGTTGAATTTGTGCCAATGACCACCAATTGACAGTAGTGTTCTCAGTAGTGCATACAGGACGTGGTTTTTAAAAAAATGTGATTGGTCCTTTAGCATGAACTTCCTTCTATCATTTAAATAGACAGAATAAAAATACCATAAAAATAAATCTATAGAGCAAGAAACAGTCTGAAAATAAGATATGTCATTCTAGAGTAAGTTGTTTTCTCCAAGTCTCTTTTTTACTTTCAGATATAATATACAAGGATAAGGGACTCAACATGAAAAATTGCAAGTACATAATAAAAGAAGACCACAGATTTGTTGCAAGCTCCTTTTGATAACTCCCTTCAACTTCAGTGTTTGTGGAGATTAAGAGTCTCATGTCACCGTTCATGCATTCCATAAATATGTAGGAGTCACTCAATATGTCACGTCCTTGTGCCTGTGCTTATAATGCAGCTGTCCTTAAAGGGTGTTATTTTTGCACCTTTTCAGTCACTTAAAATCTAAATCTTGAGTCTCAATATTATTGTTTTTCTACCTGGTCCAGCTTTACTATAAAATTCATCACTACTCTTTAAACTAGGTGCCTTACAAAAGAAAATATATCATTTAAATTCAAATGGTATCATATACCATTTTCTAGCAACAACTAGAAATAAAACAATAAAAGTCCTTACAAATGTCATGGTCTGCCTCTATTGACTAGTCAATTTTACAACAAAAAACAATGAGCTTACTAGCTGCTAATATTTAATTAGAACTTATTAGAAATTATATAGCAAACACATGTATGTTTTTCTATAATTCTTTAAATAATTTTAGGAGATAGATATGATAAACCAAAGGTTGAGAAAATAGTTTATAATTATGACCTTTTAATGTGATTACAGCTGTGGGAGCAAAGAAAGAGGATAGAAGAGGAGGTAGAAATGAGGACACAGAAGTGACTGTTGCATTAAAAACAGGCAAGCAGAGCAAATCGAAGTGGAAGAATCGCTGAGAAGCCTCTTCCAATACTCCATGTGTAAGATGGTGATAACTGGCACACTTTTGATAAAAGGGGGCGGCCATGGAAATATGTTGTAAGCACCTCCTATGGGAATTACTTATAGTTTATAAATAAAGCGTTAATCAAGAATCAAAGATGGCACTATTTTTGCCCTCAAGTAATTGGAAATTAATTTTGACCAGTCTCTTCTTTGTTAGGTGCCAATCCAAAGGATATGTTTTCCTTTTCTCCAACAGGAAAAGCTTTATATCGCTTCACTCTTTTTTTTTTTTTTTTTGGCCTGAAAAGCTCCCCTACTTTTTTTGGCTCGCATTTGCTTACCCCTCAGGTATCAGTGTGCATAATCACTCCCACAAGCTGTGCTCCCAGACAGTTCAATCTAAAGTAGAAACCTCTGTTATCTGACTCTCACCCACTTTGCCTTACATTATATACAATTATATACATACATAAGGAATGTGTTTGAATGCATATATTTAATATAGTTATTAGATTAATATGTATTTAATTATTTTATGAATGTTTATTATATGTTTGTTTGTTTTTTCATTCAATTTTATGACCATGAGGATAGAACTACTACTGTATTCTCAGAAATTAGCACAGCCCTTGGACCATAGAATATGTGAATTAATTAACTTACTTAGGTAACACTGTTTTTCCTTTACTAACCATCTTCCAATTCATTCTATATTAAAAGATCTTAGCCTTGTCAACCAGACTTCGATATCATCTCTTTTAAGAAGATGACACAGTGTAACTCTGCTTTGATTTCATATATTTAGAGTTGACCATTTTCTGACAGAAAAGTTGTTTTCAACATTTAGATTTACAAAAACACCCATACCAGTAATTTGGAAAATAGATTCCTAGTACAGGCTGATTCTATCATCTGAATTTTAAATTGACTTTTTCAATGTGACTAAAAGCTTGAACACATTTTATTCACTTTAGAATATCAGTTGTATATTGGTGAAAAATTGGGGAGATTTAGCATATTTACAGTGTGAAAACTTTAAAATAGTCCAAAGCATCACTAAATCTTTATTGGTGAAATTGTCTAATGTACCACTATAGTCACAGTGGCTTTTCTCTAAATTAAACCCTGCTGATGAAGTCAAGGTTAAAAGAATTTGGAGGTTCTGTTTAGTTGATCCTAAGGTTCTGATTAAGGAAAATTTTATATTCATGTTTACTGGAAATTATTTTACTCTTAATTTTTGGAAAATTCAAGATCATTTCAGATAATGACAATATTCAAGACATGAGGGTGTTCTTTTCTTTACCGCTCACACTTGTCCCACCCGAGCCAACCATTGGGAGTTCATTACATCAGCATTAACAAGTAAGTATGTCCCCTGTGAGCCTAAAATAAGTTGTATAAGAAATATAAGGGAGATAAGACAGATTATCAAGTCTGTTAGATCAATGATTAATTATTGAATTTAAATGCTAATATTGACATGAAGGAAAGGAGGGGGAATATGAGGGCAATTTACTACAATCAGAAGTAGAAAGTATTAAAGTATTTATGGAATTAGTTAAATGGGTCATAGGAGCAAAAAGAGTTAAATGACCAATAAGGTATATGTGAAGCTCTGACAGGGATGATTTTATTTAGAAATTGCTTAGTATGTCTCCCTTTTCTTGTATCCAGAGAGAATGTATATAAAAACTAATACAGAAAAATACTGACACAATAGAGGTGAGCTCTGCCTAAGGATTCCTAAGGAGCACTAGAAAATTCTCTCAAGTTTAGTTTCTCAAAATAAAAGAAAATAATCCCATTTCTAATTTCTTTGGGAAGTTTTTGTTTAAAGGGGATTTTTCTTTATGTAAGCATTCATTAAACATATTTCTAAATTATATCAAACTACATTTCCCTCTTTGTAGGAAAATTTAATTAGATTGATATGTATATTATAATTATGTTATGTATGTGTCCTGGGTTTACCTTTTTAAATAGGTGTTAAAGATCACACTCTGTATTGCTTAGAAGGTTGGCTAAACACAAAAACATTCTGTAGTTTGGAATTAAAAATCAGTTTTATTACATTTTCCTTGATAGCTCTCTTTCAGTAAAAATAAGAAATTTTATTAACTGAATGATCTAGTTGTTGGGTTTTAATAATTAAAAATACCAATATTAACAGAAATGTAAGCTATAATTTGATTTCTAATTCTCAATTACCATAAGAAATTTATTATTTTTGTGTTGTTATTTATTTCCATAGAATGTCTCATTTAGATAACTAATATATGACATGTTACTCTAATTTTGATTTCCTAAATTAAGTACTTAAGCTAAATTAATAGTATTTGATGGTATTTACTTGATTTAGGTTATTTACTGAGTCTACTGTTGTATATCCATACCCCTTGTCTCTAACCTAGGTTTAGAGATTTCTTGACTTTGGCTTAGTAACCTGATTCCAGACACATGGAAGTCAGGTGAGACATCAGTAGGTTTATTATTTCAGCCTCCTCTTCTTTCCCATCTTACATAACCCCCAACATCAACACTGGTACTTTCTGCATAAGATCTCCACTACAAAATCCTTAATAAAAAATAAAAACCTATTTATTGTTTGCAATGTTCAAGAAAGGAGAGTTGACTTCATATTAAAATGCATAATTCCCAATTTCATTTTGGAAATTGACTTTGCAAACAATGTACTTAGAGCTCCACATTATAGTAGAATCCTGCCTGTACTGTTCTGGTGGGGCCCAGAGAACAATGTCTTGTATCCCTGGCTCGGCCCTTACTCCATCCTAAATTGCAATGTTCCTTTCCTTACTTGTAACCTAAGGCCGAACCCTGATTGCTTGAGTTATGAGACTCTCAGTAAGATCTGTGAGTGCTGCCCGAGACATGTTTGTATTTTCCTTTCCTGTTTCTTTAGAACTTTGCATGTAGTAGGTGATGAATAAGCAAATTAAATAATTCTCACAATGTACTGAAGAGAAGAAACTTTAAAAAATTTAATGAAATCATATGCGCACAAGAAAATATTTTTAAATGTCTTGTTATTGAAATAAATGTGTATGACAACTATAAATAACATTGTTCTGTGATAATAGCTTACAGAAATGACAGGTCATGGTCCTCTTATGGTTTATAGCATGGAAATGAAATACCTATTTTTATAACCTCTTTGCTCAAGGCATTTATGGAAAGAGCAGGCACAGAATAGTGCATTTTTTTACTCAGAACCCACTGCTGGCAAGTCTCTGCGCTTCGAGTATGAAAACAAAGATGAACACTGTGACTCTGCCATCAAAGGACTTACATATAGTTCAGTAGGGCTGATAAATAACACTCACAGAGAACTTCAATATGGACAAGACTTCATGAGGCTATACAAATGTCAAAAAGAAAACGATGGTTTTCTGCACTGCATTGTGATAATTTTGCACTCCTATGGAGATGTGGAGCTATGATTATGGAGACCTGCCGAGTGTATCCATTTGCAATCAGTTATTTTTTTTATCTCAAAAAAGACATGAAATTTGGTGACAAAAAGTAGTGTATTTTTTCCTTCATATCACTATTTTTATGGGGCCAAAAATAGGAAAAAAGTTAAAATGTCAACACTCTATTCATGAACATATAAAACTTAAGTGCCTCAGTGATAATGCTGCCTTACAATTATGACTTTATAACATATGGATCATTACTGGTTTCATCTTAATTGATATGACAATTTCCTTTACACTCTGTAGCAGCATTTGGCATTGCGGTTTTGTTTAAAATGATTAACTCAAATATCTGACATCTCAATTTGAGGACATCTGTCAGTCTAAACTGGAACTGATCATTGATTTTTCCACATCAAAATATTTAGAACTTATAGTACAAAAATGTAAAATAATCTCTGAATAACTTTCTATAAATTATATATTCATATTAAATAAAATGCTGTATCAGCATAGACAGTATATTATAAACCTCTTTTCCTCTTAAATGTTGACTACATGGTAAAATGTATTAAGAACAGTTTTGTATTGAAAGAATATACTTCCCCCTCATTAAATAGCAGGTAATTTTTTATTTCCTTTTAATAAAATAAGATAAAATTGACTCTTGGCTAGTTTCTAAAAATTTTGTGTTTCAGTTACTATGGATGTGATGTTGGGTTTAAAAAAATATTTTTATAAATTTCACCAGTAATATATTCTGTGATTTTTTTCACAAAGGTGTAAAATAAAATATCACATAATTAAAATTAGCAGTAGTGATTATTGAAAAAAAATACATCAAAGATTATCAACTAACCTAGGGGTTATATTAGAATGGTCTAGGGAAATCATTTTAATTAACTGCTTCCTCTACCAATATGTTCTTTTTCACACACACCCTCTTCCTTACTCCTTTTCAACCACTGCTTCAGTCAGTCTTTCTCACAGAGAGAGTGGGCTTTATTACTTAGGCGTACAGAAGGACAGGCAAAGAGTTGAGAACCATTGAGTTATAACACATTTAAAAGAACTTTACATACAATAAAAGTAAGCTATCTCTTTGATGCCATGATATTGAGGCAATTTTCATAGACAATGAAGTAAACACACAAATTATCTCTGTCCCATCCCAATAATGTATTTCATAGATGAAATGGTTCTTTGTCATTCATTCTCTGTTTTTACAGATAGGCTGTTAAAAGAACATAGATACTACAATTGCGTTTTAATATTTACTGTGAGGTATAAGCTTGGTCAATTTTAATTATTAGCATTGAACATAAATATAGAAGATTTTGTGTGAGGTCAAAGATCCTGTATTTTCCATTGACACTGATGTAGCTGGTTCATGGCTCGTACATGGAGAAACATGCCATGGAAACTGAGTTCAAGGTCTTTGGAGACATACTGCCTGCCTTTGAACCCTGAGTCTGCCACTTTCCCTTTGGGCCATTTCAGACATTATTTATTTAAAGTAGCTAAGCCTTGGTGCAAACAAACGATAACGATTCCACACATGTCTTGGAGCGGTGGTGCATAGGCAATGAGATGATGGGATCAAAGCCTTTAGTTCAGAGACTGGCACTAAGAGGGAACCATTAAGTTCTGCTATCATCCTCATCCTCATCATCATTGTCATCATCACCAACATCCTGATCGTCATCATCTAATGGGCATTTAGCATAACAGTCTATATTAAGAAGAATCTTTCCTTAATGCTTACTATTTCATAGTATTTCTTCTGATAACATGTTTTTTAAATGTTTATTTAATTTGCTCTTATGTTTTGTTTGGGTTTTGTTTTATTTTTTAGTCAATTGTTTTGTTTTCCTAAGACAAAAACTTTAGAGCTGTTTTACTAAAGAAATTTGCATTTTTGTAAATGTTGCAGATTGCTAAGCCATTTTAGGGGAGCAAAAACCAAAATATCAAATTACATCTAGCTGTAGAAATTCAGCTGAAATGTCTGGAGAGTGTGAGTTATTTGTTTATCTTCAAGAGTGAATTTATATTTCCTTCCTTATGACAAAGCAAACATCTCAACATTGTGCTAAGTAAAATAAGTCAAACAGAGATAGACAAATACTGTATGATACCAGTTATATATAGATTCTAAAAAGCCAAACTTATAGAAACAGAGAGTATAATGGTGGTTGCCAGGAGCTGAGGGTGGGGGAAATGGAGAGATATTATTCAAAAAATACAAACTTCAGATTCTAATATGAGTACATCCCAGGGATCTAAGTTATAGCATAGTGACTACAGTTAACAATATTGTATATGTGGAAGTTGTTAAAATAATAGATCTCACATATTCGCAAACCACACACATACACACAAATGGTAATTATGTGAGATGATGAAATATGTTAACTTAGTGCTAATCATTTCACATTACATACATATATCAAATCATTATGTTGTACACTTTAAACTTACACAATGTTGTATGTCAATTATATTTCAAAAAAGCTGGGCAGGGGGAAGTAAACACTATAAGAGTGGTAGAAGCTCTTCTGCAAAGAGGACCCACATTGATAGCTTTCTACTCACTTGTTGTGCCCTACATGAGGGACAACTGATAATACGGAGAGACACCCTGATCACTGAGCTAAACTGCACTGACCCTACAGTTTGGTCTAACAATAAGGCTAAGGGTCTCACGGACCCTTCTGCCTTCAAATTAACTAATGGGTGAGGTCTGAGATTAAGAGGAAATGTTGGTTGAGAAACACAGAAATAAGTGCCATATTGTTTCTGGGAGATAATTTCATCATATATATTTAGGCTACTCACTCGTTTTTCCAATCTTAGAACATTGACTTGCGCCACCTACTCTCATAAATAACACTCTAAAGGTGGAGGTAGGAC
>PVJD01005750.1:0-109940 GCA_004026545.1 Mormoops blainvillei
TATGTTTTATTTCTTGTAGGTTATTTTATTACCTGGTGTTTTAGCTCATCTCTGTTTTACTCATATAAGATTAATTAGATGCCTTGGTGGAAGAAAACTGTTCCTGAACATTCTGTGACTTTCTCAGTTTAAACAGTTGCTGTACAATTTTATATTAAGTGTTTTACTGTACATGTAATTATCTTAAGAGTTATTTTCAGGACATTTTTGTACAGTGTTCAACATCTTTCCGGTACTCAAAAAATAATTGCCTAGATGTGTTCATTAACAATTATTTTTAAGTGCTTTTGAATAGCATAAACTGTAAAAGGAAATCTACTTTATGACTTTTAGATAGAAAATACAGTCTTTAAACACTTGGATTCTTACTTAAATCATAATTTCTATACATGAAAGCTTTACAAACACAGTTTTCTATGTCTGTAGAAGTGCTTTTCCAAAAAACTTAACAGACCGCCAGCAGCCTGGAGATTAAGAATATATTTTCCTTTAACGTGGAAGCTGCAGAGAAACGCAATCATTTGAAATGGAGAAAAGCGAAATGCTATAGATGGAAGTTCCTGCTGACACGGGGAGGCAGAAGCAGGGCCAGTTTCCCCCTGTTTTGGATGCAGTTTAAAATGGGTGCAGAGTGACCCCCTCGGCTCCTTGGATCTGCGCTGTCATGTGCACAGACCTTTCCCTGAGTGCCTAAGCTCTCTGATTCCTGTCAGTGAACACTCCACCCTCGCTTGTTTTTCAGAGGGGAATGATGTGCAAGAGATCAGATTATGACCTCCATTTTTCCTCATCAGTGTGGCAGCCGTAGGAGGGATGAAGGGGGACAGATGGGAGACAACCCTTCTGCTGGTCGAGACACTATATTGATTAAGAATCTACAATGTAATATATCTTGGGTTTCTAGGACACCTACTTTGGCTACTCTTGAAAACCTCATTATACGTCAAAACATTTATTATCAGGTTTTTAATGTGACATCATTATGCCAGCCACTTCCCTGCTGTATGCATTTTGTTAAATTCTGCGTTATTCTGATTAATTTGCAGTTGCGGTGTTTCAATTCCATTTTCATTTGTCAGTCATCTTTTATAATAGCCTTCCAAATTGCTGTTTTTCTGGTTGTGCAAGAGTTGTTTTTTCTTTCTTTTTTTTTTTAATGGGGAATTTTCTGTTTCTGTAATGTTTGAAATTTTTCCAATGAATGTGTATTGGATGTGAGTGTATGAGCAAAGTTAATCAGTGCTCTAGGGAATAAGGTCATGATGGATAGATTTAACAAGAAGGATGTTTTCTAAAGTATTGTTTGTAAGAGCAAAAAATCAGAAACCTTAAATATCCAATAATAGAAAAGTGATTGAATAAATTATTTATGACCCTGCAATGGAAGATTGTATGAGAATGTCATTGTTTCTAGGCCTTCTCAGTGGATAGACCTAGGAAATATGTGAATGTTCACGTATATGCAATGCACGCATCTAAACATGCATACTCCTATATCTGTTTGTCTGTCTGTCTGCCATCTGTTGATCTATCTTTGCTAGACCCCATGAGTTTGCACTGACAACTTTTATGACAAGCCAACATCATGGTTTGTTTTTACCTCTTCCTTTCTGTATGTATGCCCCTCCTTCTTGTCAGTGAGAAATCTCGCTCCCATCATTCTCAGTGTATTTACTTACTTGACCAATTTCCTTGTATGTTATAATCTCTTTTTCCTGTGGGCTGTCTCCCTGGCCCAGTACTGTGCACTTGGGCTGGCTCACGCTCACCGGATCCTCCAGACTTGCCAGCCTTCACTGGTGAGAGTGTCCCTTGCAGAGAAAACAGCTTGAGAATTTTTAAAGGGAGACTCTTTGAAAATTTAGGGCATTTTTCTTTCTTTCGAGTAATTATTTCTCATGAAGAATTTTTTGGAAAGAAGATCTCTTGCACTTATTACTTCACTTGTCATTTTCTCCACATGTATAGGTGTAATTATAGCAATCCACACCCTGCTGCTGTCCTTTCCTGCTAATATAAGCCACCCATTAGTGTTTTTCAGTGTTTTGCTTGTTTATGTTGAGAGGAAAGTGACAGGTGAGTATGTTAAAAGACATAATGATTTGAGATTACACTTCAGCCGTCGAGTTGTTTGATTTGCATTTATCATCTATCTAGTTGTAAGGTTTCTATCATTATCATGCAAAGGTGCTCAGAACTATCTAGACACTTCTAATAATGTTTTCCTGTGGCTTCTGTGGCTTGTGGTGGAGAGGTCTATTTTTCTTATGAGTAAGATTTATAAATTCTAATTATACTTTCATAAGTATTAGTACAGGGTTGCTTTGCTTTGTATTTTTAAAGTTATTTTTGCATTCCTGGAAGTATATAAGGAAAAATACGGAAAACTATTGAATGCAAAGTATTGAATGATTAAATGCTTACTATGTGCCTGGTGCTATTCTAGCCACATGTATTATTTTATTTAATCTGCAGAAAAATATGTGGGCAAACTGTGGCTCCCTAAGTAATTAGACTTAGAAAATTGAGCAATTCCTACAAGTTTACAAATTTAGTAGGCAGCCCAAATTGTCCTATTATCCCAGGAGTCTGTGTTATCCGAAGGAGCATGGGCTCTGAGTTTTTAGGACATTGTGATATAGTAAACTCGTTTCCTCCAGACTGCTCTTCCAGTGCCCCAAGGAGGTTTTATACATAGATCATGGTGTCCTCTGCTTTTATCAGCCCCTGTGTACTCTGAACCTAATACGCACTCAGCAGCCATCGTAACAGCACTGTCGCTGCCACCGGCAATAGGAAAACAAGTAGCTACCGTTCCTTGCGTGTTAACTATGTGACGAATACTATCCTTAGTACTTTGTATGTATTAACCTATTTGATGCTTGAAATCACTCCATGAGGTGTTGGTACCTCTCTTATCCCCATTTTATAGATGAGGAAACTGGGACAAAGCTTTAAGTAACTTGCCCAAATCAAACAACAGATAATCTTTACAGCTAGGATACGAACCCAGACATTTGGGGCACCGACTCTATTGTCTGCTATTCCATCCTTCCTCCGTAAATACTTGTTATGTGAGACCTGTGAGTTGAAAACAAAACTGATTCTGATTAAGTTAAGCTGAAAGGGATTTATTAAGAGGGTATACAGTAACTCTCTGCATTAGTAGGAGCCCAGGAAAACCAGGCTTGGGAAACCAGTGTGGCCAGTAAAGAGCAGAGTTGACAGCCAGACCGAGCCATGGGAGGAGCTTGGTCTCAGGGCCCCTCCTGGCACCGCCGCCCCTGGCCGCCTCGCTGCCGCTCTCCAAGACTCAGAGGCCCAGGTCAGAGCATCTGCTTGTTGGTGCCCAGGCCACATTTTAAAAAGGCCAGATTTGAAATGATTTTTTCTTTACTTACTCTGGTATACTCTGGGAAGAATAGTAACAGAGAGAGACAACAACTTTCCCAATGTTGAATTTTAAAGATTAAGATATTTGCTCAGAAACCTGACCCTCTTAATGTGGTGAAATAGGTCAGTAGAATGGTTAGAGGAGTTGGCAGTTAAAGACTGAGACAGCACTGGTCGCATGTTTGTTAAATCCAGTTAAGCTCTAAGTGATCATTTTTGGTTCATTCTGTTTGGATCATGGATTAAAGAGCATAACTTCCTGGTGGCTGATAATTGAGTCATAAAATACATCTAGGTTTTCTGGTTGATTTTAACTGTAGGTGGAGAAATTCACTGGATATCAAAAGGTAATACTCTTTAGAAAAAGGATGATACTTTTGTCCATATATATGGCTGAGATCAGTGTTTTAAGAATTTTGTTATGTAGGCCAAAGTTCACTTTAACAAGTGCTATAATAAAATACTTTCAAGCCTTATCTGATGGCTCGCTGATTGTAAGCACTAATCCCTATAAAAAATTTCAGTGCAGTGCAAGGATCAGACCACGAAGCAAGATTTGACTTTCATCACACAACGCTTAATGGAAACTCATTTTACTAGAATTTGGAGCTTAATAACGATTACATGTTTTGAGTGCTTATAGTCAACCAGGCAATGTGCTAAGCACTTTATCTCTTCTCTTTTAATCCTCATAACAACCCTATAAAATAAATGTTATTATTGACACTGTTAGGATGGTACTGAGGCAAAGAGAAATAACTTGTCCAAGGTCACACAGTAAGTGGTGGAGTTGGGTTTTAAATCCACATTTTTCTGACTCTCCAGCTTGCTTTTGATGGCAACACTATAGTGTGGAAGAAAAGTCATTAATTAAATCACAAGTTAACTCTGGATTAGCATTCTTGAAGTTTTAGATCCAGAGATTTCTTTGTCATTACTTTTTAGAGAACAGCTTCCTCTTTTTAGATTCAGTAACTCTGGCAATGAGTTAAAAGAATATAAATTAAGCCCTGGCTGGTGTGGCTCAGTGGATTGAGCGCCGGCCTGTGAACCAAAAGGTTGCTGGTTCAGTTCCCAGTCAGGGCACATGCCTGGGTTGCAGGCTGGGTCCCCAGTTGGGGGTGTACAAGAGGCAACCACACATCGATGTTTCCCTTCCTCTCTTTCTCCTCCTCTCTTTCTCCCTTCCTTACCCTCTCTCTGAAAATAAATAAAAGTGAAGTCTAAAACACACACACACACATATATTATATAAATTATTATCATTATACAGTCTTTTTACTGTTTATACCTAATACCATTCTCACACAGCTTGTCATATTGGGTGCACGGGTAAGATGATTTTTTCACAGTTGAGGTAGGATGGGCAGGGTAAGGTAGGTGGTATGGAATCTCAGATCATCTCTAATACTCAAAACTACAGATTATTAGGGGTTTGTGAAATTACTCAATCTCTTCTTAGAAACCTGGAATGTCATCTCTTGTGGCAGCAATCACCGAAGTTTACCTAGCGTCTCGTACTAGAATATTTGGCTTTATTTGTATTGTTCTCACTTTCAAGCTTCAAGTTAAGTTCAGGTTTTCTAGGGTTGGGAAGACAAGTTTTGTTCTTGTTATAACTTTCATGGATTGGACTGAGTTCGCTGTCTTATAAGTCCTTTATATGTACTTTAGGAAACCTGTGAGTTACAGAACTTTCATTTTTGTATTAAACAATGCTCACCCTAATCCTAACCCTTGTTATGAATTTTTCTTTCCTGCTCAGTTTAGTCTGAAACACACACACAGCAGGAAAAAGCCCTGATCTTAGTCCTGTTAATTTGAAATAGCTTAAAGTTCAAGAAATGAGGATAGCGAGAGAGAACCTGAATCCACTGGTGTCAGGAAAAAAGACTGTAAAATGGTTTTGAAAAAATTTATTCTTATTATACTTACTTTGTTTACTAAAATACTGTTACTTTGAATCTGAAGTGTCTTGCCCATCAATTTTGTTGCGTATAGTTTTATGTGTAACGATCAAGCTGCTTTCAGGGTGCTGTATGGAGCCCAAGAAAGCCAGATGTGGGTCTAGGGTTGGGGGTTAATAGATTCAAAGCTGCATCTGTAAATCTCCCTACAGCAGGCTCTGCAGACATACATCCTGTACTACCGCAACACTTTTTAGTCAGATTTGTAGACACATACCCTGGCAGATAGTGGGACAAGCTGTTATGTCTTTATTGTCATTAGCCGAGCTCTCAGGAAAGGCCTGCTTTATATTCCAACAAGAGAACTTATTATGTGTGAACGGAAGAATTAATAAGGACCTGAAGATTTTTTTCCTTTAGTTTGCAAAGTGGTACACCCCTGTATGTATGGTAGGTAAATTTCTTTTTTCTTGTTAAGTGTCATCTGGAAGAGGTAGAAATTATTTGAAATTTGCATGTCATTATAATGATATTTTAAAAGCTTCGTGCTCTGGACCTGGGGCCAGGGCTCGGAAACTGTTTCATGGTAGCAAACTAAGCATTCCTTGTAGCAGGATGGGAACGGCGACAGAATGCTCTAGGCTATGTTAAATTGGGGTGATTTTTAGAAAGTGACAAATGTTTTATGTTTCCTGAATCCGAGATGGGTACTACCAGCTCTGAAGCGCTGCCAAGTCATGTTAGCACTTGCCTGCTTTGTAACTGCCTCAATTATTCCCTCCTCCAGCCCTCTATGATGAGATTCGTCAGTTTCGCAAGGCCTGTGGGACAGCTCATCTCAAAACCATCTTAGCAACAGGAGAACTTGGATCTCTTACTAATGTCTATAAAGCCAGTATGATAGCAATGATGGCAGGTAAGCATATTATATTCAAATGATGATATATATTGAATTGATGTTTTTAGGTAAAACAAGTAAGTGAAAACATTTGGTTGTTAGCTAAAAGTACTAATCACGTGGATTTTTTGGTGGGGGAGGGGCCAGATATTTTGTGACTGTTATGTGAAGTGTTAAAACACTTGGCTTTCTTCTACGCGTTTTGGTGGCATTTCATTGCTGCACTATCCTTGTAAGGCAGTAGATGGCTCTCTTGTTAGTGAATTGCCTTCCTTGTTATTCTTTGATTATTCATTCATCAACATGTTAGACAGGAATTTCTGTAACTCTGACTTATTCCTCTCAGTGAATTTAAGTGTTTGATTTTCCTTAGTAACGGTGTATCTATACTGTCCAAGGAAACCTGTGCTTCTGTGTTAATCCTTTTTTTTTTTTAAACTTAGTGCAGTATCATTGTCTTTGATGCTTTCAAATATGTAGGTTGACTTATTCTATTATACATCCAAGCTTGAAACCCAGGAGTCGTGCTTGATTCCTTTTTTCTCTTACCTTAGCATAAATCAGCAAACGAGTCTTGGGCGCGGGACCCCTTCTCTGTATCTAATACGTCTGTCCGTCCTGAGTGCCGCTGTGTCAGACCACTGTTATTCCTTGCAGGGGTCTTTTCAACAGTCTCCCAACTAGTTTCCCTGTCTGCACTTTTGTCCCCTTCCAGTCTGTTCTCCTCATTGTTGCTGGAGTGATCTCTTAAAAATGCTAATTTGATTGTGGTACTCCTTGCTTGAAACCCTTCAGTGGATTTCCTTCATCTTCAAGGTAAATTCCCAACTGTAAATTCCTTTGGCCTGATTTTTAAAATGACCCTTCCCCAGACCCTGCCTGGGCCTCTGCCATCTCCTCATTCCCCCTTCACACCGTTTGCTCCAGCTCTGTGGAATTACTTGTTTTCTTTGGGAGGCACCGTCCAACCCTTTTGAGTCTTTATTTGTGCCGTGCCCACCGCCTTGAAATACCTTCTGCCCAAATACCTCCTTAACAGCTTTGGATTCAACACAGGTGTCACTTTTCTGAAGAATGTTTCCCAATACTGCTTCCTTCCCATCACATGGTTCATTATCTCCTCATTGTGCCCCCATAGCATTCTGTTAAAACCTCTATCAGATAACTTACCACGCTGTTCTGGGATTGAGTATTGAATTTCTAGGGGCCCTACCAGTGGTTCCATATTTGGGTAAAGATACGAGACTTCTCAGATCTTAAATCTGGGCCTCTATTGTAGCCACCCTCTAGATTTTTATACTCAGGTAGTTTTAGAATACTCTGTCAGACCTAACATCGTGCCCTAGAACTCGAGTGAAGATCAGCCTACGAGGCATTAATGATGGCATTGCTCTGCCTACTGCTGCCGTATCCAGAAGAACCCCATTCTGGTTGTCCCATTTAGCGCAAAATCCCTGAAAACCTAAGGATAAGGTGGAATGGATGGTCATCGGTCATGCTGGCACTTGAAATATCTATAGTAATAGAAGGCTCTCTGCAACTTTTAGGAAACTGGGTAAAGCCCCTTGGAGTCTGAAGTGGCCAAGGAGCCTCCCATTTCATGCTTCTTGCCAGGGCAAGGGATTGTTATCCCAGAGTGCTGTCATTCAGGACACAATGAAAGTATATTCTTTCTGGGACATCAGCTAACCTATCCTAATCACTGCATCTACTGCTCTTGATGGGAATGTGGTATTAAGTCATCAAGCTTGGATGCCTCTGTTTCACCCTCTCCTCCATCCATCCACAGACAAACACATGGCTTAAAACAGGCTCTCCCTGTATCTTTCCTGTCCATGTTGTTTATCTCCTTCATTTAATCAGTGTCTACTTTAAAGTAATATTTTTTAATCTTCATGTCAGACCTGTAGTTGATGAAATTTAAAATTAAGTGACTTGCCTAAACTCATAAAATCAAGAGATCACATAGAGCCATTATTTGAACCCAGGTCTTCTGGCTCCAGCTTTATTGCTTTTTCTGTCTCCCAAGGCACTGTGCTAGATCTTAATCAAGAATTATAGACACAATCTTTGTAAAGTATCATAAGTGAAAGCATCTAGCACACTTCCTGGCCCACAGTTTATGCTTCCTATTCAGTTAAGAAGATATGTAATAGAGCCCTAGCTGATGTGGCTTAGTGGATTAAGTGTGGGCCTGTGAACCAAAGGGTAGCTGGTTCGATTCTCAGTTAGGGCACCTACCTGGGTTGCAGGCCAGGTCTCCAGTAGGGGGTGTGCGAGAGGCAACCACACATTGACATTTCTCTCCCTTTCTCCCTCCCTTCCCCTCTCTCTAAAAATAAATAAATAAATAAAATATTTTTTAAAAAAACAATGAAGGTATGTGATAGAAATGAAGTGTTTTTAAACTTTTGAAGAGTTTTTTTAATTAAAAAAATTTCGAACTTCACATTGCTTCCTATTTTTGTGGTAGTTTAAATTTTTTCTTAACAATTAGTTTCTTTGCTGTAAATTTTTATTCAATAAAGGTTAGGTGTTAAATGTACAATGTGATGAGTTTTGGCAATGTGTATATTACATTATCTCAGAAACAACACATGTGACCCTTTCCAGTGAATTCCACTTGTCTCACCTTCTGCCCTACATGCAACCACTGATATGACTTTTCACCCACCACAGATTAGCTTTGCTGGTTTTAGAGCATCATATGAGATTTTGTACTTGTCTCCCCCCCACCAGTGTTAATAGCTGTGAGATCTACCCCTGTTATTCTGTGTATGAGTTTGCTTAGAAGTATTCCATTGTACAAATATACTGAGTTGATAAATTTATTGGTATACAGTTGTTTCTGATATTCTTTTATTAGTTTTGTGTCTATAGGGTCTGTAGTTATATCTCCTTTTTTATTTCTTATATTGATCATTATTGTTGTAATTTTTTTTGTAGAAAAAGAGTCTTGCTAGCAGTCTGCCAGTTTTATTAATATGTTCAAAGAGTCAATTTAGAAAAATTTTTTAGATAAAAGTATTTTCTGATTTCTCTTGGACTTCTCTTATTATTTAAAATGTTAGAATGTTATTTAGAATGAAATGTTTAATTTTCAAATATTTTATGCTTTTCTGGATATCATGTTGTTGACTTATAATTTTAAATTCTGTTATACTCAGAGGATACCTATTGTAACATAGGATTTAATTCTGTCATCTTGGAATTTATTTCCTCCTCTGATTTGTTTTTCATTCCATTTTCCTGCTACCTTTTGATTTATCAAATAACTTATAGTCTTTTATTTGATCCTTTTTCTATTGGCTTTTTATATATAACCTCTTTGTATTTTTGTAGAAATTGCTCTAGCAATTACAGTATGCATCCTTAACTTATCACCGGCTACCTAGAATTAATATTGTCCCACTTTATACTCATTAGTCCTTTGGATTATTTTCACGTTTTTGTCCAACCTGTGTTATGAACTTCTCAGTACAACGGTGTGATTTTTGTTTAAACAATCATTTGTGTTTTAAGGAAATTAAAAGAAAATAACTAAGTGAAGCTAGTCTTTTATAGTTTCCCACACATATATCATTTCCATCTTCACTCCTTCCTGCAAGTGTGCTGGTGATCAATTCTCTCAGGCTCTTTTCATCTGAAAATGTCTCTGTTTAAACCCCATGTTTCAAGGATAGTTTACTATATATAGAGTTCTGGGTTAACTTTTTTTAATTAACATCATTATGTGGTTATATTATTAAATACTTTGTAACAAATAAAACATGTTTTAGAATAAGATTAGAAATTGCTTATGACATGCAGTTAGGGAACAGAAAACAGATTCTAAGATATGTAGTATGACCTCAATTTGGGCTAAAAATCATATGCAATATTTACACAAAAAAGCTGCAAGAAGGAAATATGACAGTATGTTAATATTTTTTTCTGTTTATTATTATTTTTTTAAATTTAATTTTATTATATTTTTTCCATTTCCATTTAGTTACCTTGTACCCACCACCAGTGACAACACACTGTTGTCCATGTCCGTGAATCCTTCTTCCTTTTTTTTTCTTTTTTACTCAATTCCTCCACCCCCTGACAACTATTTTATTTTTATTTCAGCACTTTTATTCCATTTTTTGGAATTGCATTGCTTCTTCTTATTCTCCTTCTTCCTTTTTTTTTTTTTGTAACGGATGTCTCATTTTACTCTGAATGTGATCAATCTATATTTTCTCTTTATCTTTGTTTTTTACTGACTTGATTACAAAGTACCTAAGTATGATTTTCTTTGTATTTATTCTACTTATAGTTTGTTGAGCTTCTTGGATCTGTAGGTTAATGTTTTTCACTCAGTTCAGGACTTTTAAAAAATCATTTTTTCAAATATATTTTTACCTCATTCTGTCTCTCTTTCTTCTAGGAACTCAAGTATATTAATGTTAGATATTGTCTTACCGGTTGCTGAGGTTCTATTTATTTTTTATCTTTTTTGTCCCTCTGTTCTTCCCATTGGCTAATTTACATGGATTTTCCTTTAAATTCATCAACCTTAATTTTCTATCTCAAAATTTAAGCCCATCCTGTGAAATGAATGCTATTGTACATTTTTTAGTTTTAGAATTTCTATTTGATTATTATTATAATTTTCATTTCTCTGATGAGGTTTCCCATTTTTCACTCATTGGGATTATGTTTTCCTTTAAGTCTTCAAACGTATTTGTAATAGCTGATTGAAAATTCTTATCTGCTAATGTGTATCTGGATTACCTTAGAGTGTAACTTAAGCTGCCAATTTTCCAGTGCCTGAAAATAGTTGCCTTATATATTTTGTTCAGTTGTAAAGTTATTTATAGCAAGAAGGCAAGTCTTGGTAATAATTACTCTATCATGTCTGGAATTCTTCGTTGCTTTTGTTTTCCCATTAACTTAGCATCAAAACTTCAAAAGAAATGGGGTTTATCATTTATATTCATAATTTATCTCTTAATTTTGATAGTCATTTAGATTATTGCAAAAATAATTCTCTGGAGAGAGAGTGGGGTAGAAATATATATAATTATATTAGTCTGGTATTATGCATCATTGTAAGTATAAAAACTTAGTTAACCAAGGTGTTTACATTTTGGTTAACTAAATGATTAGTAGCCTTTAAATTGTTTTAGGGAAAGAAGCATGGCCATTGGAGTAGGAAGACCTGCACTCTTGTTCTCTCTTCCCCATTTTGTGACCTTGAACAAATAAATTAATCTGATTATCAATTCAAGTAAAGTAATGTATGTGACTGCATTATAAACTATAAATTAAATACTTTGCAAGTTACTAAAAAATATCAGTATACCCCCTACTACATCCCTCCTCAGTAAGAAAGGAGCATAATTGAATCTCCTTTTCCCACAGACTGTAATAACAAAGCATTCTTCAGAACATCAGTTTTCAAAACCATTTTGTGTAGCTTTAGGGAATATAAAATACTGAGCTGGATTTCATTCTGTACTTATCCCAAAGCTTCCTATATTGGTAGGCTTATTCAATGAATCTTAGATGTGAACTTGTTTTGTCAAGACTTGACTCTCTCTTGAAAAAGAAAGCTGTAAAAGAGTCTGATTATTTGAGAATAACAATTAGATGTGATCTAGCTGGCTTTTTTATGGTATACTTCTCAGCTGTGTTTATTTGCCATCTCTCCTAATTATTTTACTCTAGCAGCTACAACAGGTACCTCAGCGCCTTAGATGTGCATCCAAATAAAATGCCACTTAACTGGAGATCACTTACTCAGCACCCACAATGATCTAAAACCAAGCCATGAACCAGGGGGAAAAAAAAAGAAAGAAAAGAAAGATGAAATGCACATATGTAATCTATAATAGAATAATAACAGCTACCATTTTTTGAGCATTTACCATATGCCAGGGACTAAAGGGATTTATGTATATTTATATTTACTCTTCATAACAACTCTATGAGGCAGGTAGTCTCCTATGGTAAAATATGAATATCAGTTCAAAGGATATTTTGCTTCTATTCCATATGGTCATTATTGATATTTGGAAATATTCCAAGTACTTCTGTCTTTGTTATGTATTATTTTCTCCGTCTGTTATAGCCTTCTCCCCTCCCCTTAGCTGTTTTTAAAGATTTAAATAAGATTTCCATACTCTGTCAAACCTCTCCATGATCCTCTAAGGTGGAATTAATTAATTGTTTATACTGTTATGCTCCTAGGACTGTTGTAAATACCACTAGCACTTGTCACATAGTATTATCATCAGTTGTTCTGCCTTTAGATTTTTTTGCAAAACTATGAACCTCTCTGAGACCAAGGACTAAATCTTACTTATCTGTATTCCCTGTGATTATTATGTGCCTAGCATCTGAGAGAACCTAAGAAAATATTTTGGATTATACGAATGAATGAATGAATGAATGAGTGGAAGAGAAAGAAAGACAGTGGTGTAAGGAAAAGTGAAAACATGCAAAGTAAAATGTTAAGATCCAGATTCATCTTTGCAGATGTGCCACACTTTGCAGAGTGTGGACATGTTATTTTGAGAGCAAACCTATAACAAGAGATTGATAATATATCGATGGTTGTTTAGGCAATCCAAAGAGTTGTAGGATATATTAAAAGTCTGTAAGGATTTTGAAGTGGTTATTAGAGGCAAAAAAATACTAGTGAAGACTTTTGACTTTGGCTTTTTGTCAAAGAAAATGGATCTTCCATTTACACTGGCAGAACTGTGGTGAGGGAGAGAGAAAGAAAGGCGGAGGTGAGACGGGAGTAAGCAATTTGAAGGAAATAAAATCAGGGAGGAGGAAAGGAGAGCCATATTTATTTTCATCAAACTATGCAAGAACAAGGTGATAGGAAGTAAGATAGAAAGGGACACATGCTTATAGAAAAGAGAAGTCCAGAAGCAGTTCAATCTCCTGCGAAGGGATTTCAGCCCAGCAAATGCACGCATTGAGAACAATGCCAGAATGTAGAGAAGTGGCTTTATCTTGGGCTGTTTGCACACACGCAATAGTTAACAAGCTCTGCTCTGAAGTTATTCTAGACCTTATCTTTGGAAGTAATACAGGCCTGATAAATAAGGTTGGAGTAGAAAAACACTAAAGATGCGATCATAACGTCATCAGGTTTGAATTGCTGATGAAGATCTGTGGGAAGGAAGAGAACTAACACAAAAATATGGGGCTTGAGAAAAGCAGACCTTGAAGGAATGCAAAATGAGTTTGAAACTTGGCTGGGATTTTGTAATGTGCAGGAAATAAAAAAATAAAACAAACCAGGAACCAGGGGAAGGAATATTCAAAATTTAACCCAGTGAGATCAAAGTAATACAGAGACAATGAGATGAAGCAGAGAAGAAAAGAAAATATAAGAGAAGCCATTAGAAAAATAAAGAGGAAAAAAGTGGGTAACTTGCTATGACTGAAAGAAACCAAACCCCTAAAGAGATGCTGTGATTAATACCAAATTAACATCTAAGATTAAGAAAAAATTAAAAATTTAACTATGAATCAAATAGTACAATAAATGGCAGTGTAGCTGTATGTTTCTAAAGATTGTCACAAGTCACACTGAGTCCTTCATCTTAGGCTGCAGATCTTTGTGTACTAAAGGAATATTGATCCAGATGGCTCATCTAACCCCCTGCAGTGTTCCAACATTTTTTTAAAAATAAGATTTGCTGTTCATAGGAAAAGCACTTCAATTTATGAAAGGGTTGCTGCAATGAAAGTTTATCAGTGGGGAACGCATAAAACTATAAACGTGTGTTAGGTTAAGAGTTAAAGGATTTAAAGTGTAAATTCATTTGCAATTTCTTAAACTAGCCCTGAAAATTGTAGCACTTACAGGGTAAAAACTAATTACCTCGATATCTCATTCAGGAAGTAAATCTGAACTGACACCCCCAAGCAAAAATTTCGGGAAGTTTACCCCCATTCACCCACGGTCCCCCTCTCCTTTGTTGAGTGCAAAATAAAGAGCTCTGCAGAAGAGAGGCTGTGTTTGCTGGCCTCCTAGCAGTACGGGGACTACTGATGGTGAATTTGGCATATGCGTATCACTTTAAAGAAAAGGGTAGTCTGTATGCTTAGACATAAAGTGGTTTCTTTGCCTCCTCTTGGCGTGGCTTCTGGGGTTAAACAATAAGAAAAGGAAAAGCTTAGTATTTTATGTGGTATATACTAGCCTGTATAAAATTTTACTGTGAATTTTTTTTTAGAAGATTATTTATTTATTTATTTTTAGAGGAGAAGGGAGGGAGAAAGAGAGGGAGAGAAACATCAGTGTGTGGTTGTCTCTTGTGTGCCCTCTACTGGGGACCTGGCTCACAACCCAGGCATGTGCCCTAGATTGGGAATTGAACCAGTGACCCTTTGGTTCCCTGGCTGGCATTCAATCCACTGAGCCACACCAACCAGGGCTACTGTGTGAAATTTTAACAAATGTAATCTACCATGTTTCAGAATCACATAGATGCCTTCTCCAGACCTGGCTTGCCTAGAGAAATTCATGGGCACAACAGGCTAGCGCATACTAAGTGTGTAGGAAATGCTTGTTGATGGGTTTAGTTTTGAGGTAAAGGGGCATCAATAAATACATTAATAAACAACATGTATAAAATTTAATTTTTTAGTAAATCTCTATTTTCCCATTAAAACAAACCTTAAGCATTTTTCTTTTCTCTCTGAAATTATGGTACATGGCATAGATGTTAGATCTGTGGACATTTGCTCTTGTCTCTGAGATTATGTTATTTATTTGTCTTTAATTCTTAAATTAAAGGTGGTTTCTGATCTACTAGCAAACTCTTACGTGCTGGGAAATTAGAATTTTTGAATGGGTATACTTGATATACATATTTGTTGAATAATGAAATAAATAATGGCTAATAA
Source organism: Mormoops blainvillei (assembly GCA_004026545.1). NCBI lineage: Eukaryota > Metazoa > Chordata > Mammalia > Chiroptera > Mormoopidae > Mormoops > Mormoops blainvillei. Next base: position 15,100 of record PVJD01005750.1, read on the forward strand.
ATCATGTGAAGTTAGTAGTTTACATATTCTTTTTGTAGTTGTCCTAAGAGGGAAATAAGGGAAATATCTTATCTTTCAGTAGAGGAGAACCTTGAAGCTCAGAAGTTAAGTGACTAGACCAAAGCCATACATTGAGGATGTGGCAGAAATCTGAAGGACTTTGACTCCAAATTCCATACTTTAGTTACTGCACAATCCTGCTCTCCACCCTGCAGCTGACCTGTGTGTAACATTCTGCATAGGCTGTGTTTAGCCTGTGGAGGCACAGATGTATTTCTACAGTCACTGAATGAGATTTTTATGTTGAACTGTGCTTTTTTTGGAGGACAAGGAAAGTAAGACAATAGGGAGACACAGTATTTGGAGAAAAATTGCAGGGGGTTGATAGACATGAAGTAAACATAAAGAGAAAAAATAAAACAAGTGCATGGTAGGCCCACAGTAAATCCTTGTTAACGTAAAGAGAAAGGATGCCGAGAGCACCCTCACTTCAGGCACTTCCACTGTTTGGGGCGGGGGCTTACCCGTTCTGCTGATGGTGCCATGGTGAGGCTCTGGGAACAGCAACGGGGTCATGACTTAACAACTGCTCTTGATTTCTGGACTAAGGTTCTTGTTTATTTTCAGATTTCCCTGCCTGAGGCACCCAGAGAACAGACAGGGAGTGACAGTGAAAGTGGGCTTTTCTTTCTCTGTTCATCTGATGAAGGACGAGGAGAGATGTCAAAGCCGAGGGCAGTGTGAGGATGAAGAAGCAGCAGGGGTGAGAGATGAAAGGGGGTGGGAGAGAGGGTGTGGTACTGGAGCATATGCAGAAGGCTGTGCCAGCACAGAATGGGAACAGCAGAAACTTTCCCAAGAAGAGTGAATGAAAGGAAGGTGAATGTTTTCTTTAGGAAGAGGACAGTCATTGGAATTGTGATGTGGTACTCAAATACTTGTATACACACACATTCTATGAAAAAGGATAATTGTTCTTTGTTACCCCAAGGTAGGAGGGACCAACTTTTAGAAGTTATGAGAAGATGGATTTCAGCTGATGTAAGAAATTAGATGGGCCACATCAGGAGATAGATGTTCAAATCATGAGCTGGATGTCAGCTTAATGTGGAACTGCTGTTAGATTAAGTGATTGATATTCAGTGACCATTAGAGATGCTTTTTCTGTTGGGTGTGCACATGTGTGTGCACATGCATGTGTGAAATAGACGGGGTCCGAAAACGTGGGAAGAGAGGAGTGCATTGGTTTTCTGGGACTGTTGTATAATAAAGTACTTCACGCTGGGTGGCTTAAAAAAAGGAATTTATTCTCATGGTTCTGGAGGGTAGACTTCTGAAATCAAAGTATCGGCAGGGTCGTGCTCCCTCTGAGGTCTGTAGGGAAGGATTCTTCCTTGCCTATTCTAGCTGCTGGTGTTTGCTGGCAGTGCTTGGCCTTCTTTGGCTTACAGATGCATCAGCCCCTGTCATTAGGTGGCCATCCTCTCCCTGTGTATTTCTACGTCACTTATTTTCTTAGAAGGACACTGATCATTTTTTGCCCCACCTTACTTAGTAAGACTTTATCTTTACTTAACTAATTACCTCCTCAATGTCCCAGTTTCCAAATAGGTCACTTTCTGAGGTACTGGGGGTTGGAACTTAGCCGTATCTTTTGGGGAAGGCATGATTCAACCTGCAACAAAGAGGAATAGGGTTCTTGCCTTGTGGTTCTGTTGTTTCCTGTAAAGACCCAAAGAAGTTAGAGAAAAATACTTTGAGTCAAATCAGCAAACTTAAATTCAGGTACAAAAGATTGATTTTTTTTTTTCCCCTCTAAGCAATCTTGGATGGTTTTGTGGGTAGGGGAAATCTAGTAGATATTAAATATTTTTATCGGCAAAAAGCATTTGGTAAGGTTCTCGATGGGAGATTAATGGCTAAAATAAAGAATGAGGCATTAGGAGATAAATTTGCTTATGAGCAAGAGACCGAGAGTAACAGCAGAAAGAAATACTTTTTAGATTGGAAAGGAGTGACATACAACACAAGCCGGGAGTCAGTTTTGGGACCTATGGGTTTTTCACTTTATTTTTATTAGACTTTGTAATAAAAATACAGATCTTCAAACAGTCCAAGACAGAGTGAGTAATACTGCAAGCATCAGTAATCAAAAGTTATTCTCTATCATAAACTAAATGACTGATAATAAATACTGACAGAAGACTACACAATGTACCATAATATTATAAAATGGAGCAAGTGATTCTCCTGTGTTCTCTTTTCTTCTGCATGGGTGAATATTTCTTTATTTGTTTTCTGAAAAATATTTGCAGGTTTCTGGGTTTATTTTATAAGCCAAATAAATGAAAAAATATTTTTTTAAATTTGGAAAGATATGTTAACTGAGGGAAAAAGTGGTTGAAGCAAGACAAAGGTTGTATTGCCATTGCTAGCATAAAGAAATTAGGGACCATATGTGTTAAATTGCTCAGCAAGCCGTGCAATAAAACGACTTAAGAAGTGAGGGGGTGTTATTGAAATCATCAGCTTATTCTGCAGTCATGACTTTAATGGAAGCATATGCAGAAAAGTCTTTGTTAGGATGATGAAACTATACATTTGAGGGGGTGAAATATTATGGAACTTGCTTCTTTTCCTTTTTAAAAAATTTCACATAATGGCTCTCAAAAAAATCTATAAAAATTGGTGATTGTATATGTTACTTTTGTCCTCCCAGGAACTAGTTAGTATGTGGGAAACATACTTTTCATATTGGAATTTTGCCTACCACTCCTTTTGTCTAAGTCACTAAAAGGTTTTTACAAATTCATGTCTGTTTTTCCTTGATTTGTACATTGTCAGATAAGCCAAGAGAAATGGAGCAACTAAACATTTAAAAGTTAGAAAATGGAACACGTGATTCTCCTGTGCTCTCTTTTGTTCTGCATGGGTGAATGTTTCTTTATTTGCTTTAAAAAATATTTGCAGGTTTCTGAGTTTATTTTATAAGCCAAATAAATGAAATAATATTTTTTAAACTTGGAAATATGTGTTAACTGAGGAAAAAATTGGTTGAAGCAAGACAAGGATTGTAAATGCTTTGAAAGCCAAAAAGGATTATAAAGTATAAAGAAGTCTCATCAACCACAACACTTTCATTTTATAGGTGGGAAAACCAAGATCCATAAAGGTCAAGTTCACAAGGAATTTGCTCAGGGGCAAATAGCTAAAGTCAAAACACAGTGTAGAATGAGGTTCTCAACCCGGGCTGCACTTAAGAATTTCCTGAAGACCTTCTTAATTAAACAGCTGAAAAAATCCTGCCATCGGAGATTCCAGTTTTACATAGCCTTGAATGGAGCCAAGAGAATTAGTCCCGTTTGAAACTTCCACAGTTGCTTCTCCGGTGTAGGCAGGAATGAGTGAACCTCTGATCTTGAATCTGGGTTCCCTGATATTAACAAGTGTTCTTTTCTCTCACACTGGTGGTCTGGAAATTATCTAGAGAGAGAATTTCAAATTCTAGCGGGGGAGGGGGTCTTTAGTAGAGACAGGCCACGATGAACAAACCAAGTGTCCTAGTAATTAGTTAACTTACAGATCGCTTATTTGGAACTCTGAACCTAGCATATTCCCATAGAAACAATATTATACATGGGTATTTGGTCTCTAAGCCAGTCCAGAGTTTAGCATATAGAATAACTGAAATTTAGTTCTGCATCGATCATTCTGTAGATCCCAACCAACATACACAACAGTGTGTTTTTCGAAGGACATGCATTTATATTTTTAATTAGGTCTCTCAGAACAGTTTTTGTTCTTCCACCCCTTTGATAGTAAGATCAAGGTTTCTGCTTCCTTCGGATTCAGCATATTAGGTTTTGGATTTGAGTGATGACCCCCCTAATTTGAAGCGGTGCCAGGAGTGGAAGGAAGCGAGGGGCGGGGGTGGTAAGGGCTGCAGGGAAGACTGAGGAACTGGGGAGAGGGAAGGAGGCGAGTCAAGAAGAGGAGAGCTAGGGTTATCCGCCATCTACGTGCCCAGGGACATCTCTTTCCTTTGAGTAGGCTTATCCAGCAAGGATTTAGTGAACATTAATGTTTATCCAGCACTGTTGTGGGCATTGTAGATGGATCAGAAGAGAGAAAAGGGAGAGGAAAATAAGACATAGCTCCTTCCCTTTCAGCACTGACATTAGCTGTTAGTCTCTTGAGGAAGTGAAAAATAGGGTTTATGCGGTATCCTTTTGGGAAGGCAGGAACCACAGGGACATTTATGCCAAGTCCCACAGGACCTTGGCCAGTCTTCTTTGGGGAGGTCATTGAACGGTTTGCAAGGCAAGTGGCATTTGTGTAGGAGTCATTATGTGCCATGTGGAGGAAGGGCACTTCAGGCAGAGAAACACATGTGGTATGAAAGAGTGTGTCCTGGCTAGAAAGCCGGTGTGGCTGGGATGGAGAGTAAATGGCGCGGTGGCAGGAGAGGTGGGGGATGAAGCTGCTAAGTAGCTTGGGACTTAATGCCATGCTAAAGAATCTGGATTTCCTGTTTGCAGGTAGGGAAAATTCTTACCCTGAGAAATGAGCAATTGAGTACAACAGGCCCTCAAATAATGTTGTTTTGTTCTGTTCAACATTGTTTTGCTTTAACATTGATGAGAAAAAAAAAAATTCGCTCCCGGCCAGGGCCACCATGTGTGGAGTTTGCACATTTTGCCCATATCTGTGTGGGGTTTCTCTGGGGACTCCAGTTTCTCCCAAATCTGAGAGCCGAGCACATGAAGTGAACGCATGCATCTGAATGGTCCCAGGCTGAGCGTGGGTGTGCATGTGAGAGCACCCTGTGATGGAAGGGTGCCAGGCCAGGGTGGGGCTCTACCTGTGCCCTCCACTGCCAGGAGAGGTTCCAGCCACCCACAACCCTGGACTGTAATACACAGATTGGAAAAGAATGGCCTTATTTGTTTTTTATTAATCTTTCTTAATTGTATGTGTAGCTCACATTTACTTCAGTGTTTAGTATTAGAAGTATTTTGGGTCTTTATTTAGAAGTTTGGTGATGTTTTTGTGATGAGAAATATGCTGTATGAACCTAACTCTTATTCGTATCAATTAGCCTATGGTAAAACTGGTGTCATTATGTGTCATTTTACTTTAAAGTCATAATTTCAAGAACCCATTGATGGTGTTAAGTGAAGACTTGCTGTAATTTCTCCCTCCATTTCTTCACTGGGATTTAGTGAAGTCGGCTGTGTGCCAGGCACTAGGGATAAAGACCTTCAGCGAGACACCCGGACTCCAAACCCTCTGCGGCGGTGGAGCCATGATCAGATTCTCATTTGAGAAACATGACCTCTGGGCATAGACTGTAGGCTGGAGACAGGGCACTCGGTTCGGAAGCTGTTGTGACAGTCTAGCTGACCGCGATGAGGAGCCGAATGGTGGAAGTGAGCGGGTGAGAACAGCTACCGGAAATCAAGGAGGCAGCATGAGTAGAGTTTGGTGAATGGTTGTGGACCAAGCAGGGAGGGAGAGGACAGAACAACTCGCAATGAAGCCATTTGTCAGGATAGGGAATGCAAGAGAAGCAAGGCTTTATCCCAGACCAGGAGTCCGAGTCTCTGCTTCTCTTTATAAGACCTCCTCCACTTGTTTCTTTTATCGTCAGTCTCACCGCCTTCCCTCTTGTTTTCTTCTTGTAACAAGGAAAAAACTATTTAACATTGTTAAGGAAATCTGCTTCAGGCTATGAAGATAAAAGAAAGAGAGGCTATCTTTCTGTTTAGAAAGCATTAGCAAGATAAGGCCTGTAAAGCAAAATGGAGAACTAATACAGTTGTTTTAGTGATCCGGAAGGAAAAGGAAATTCATGCTTTTACTTGAATTATTGGGGTGATGCTTTGTGTTGCTAGTGACCCAAGAATGAGTGTTATAGTATGCATTTTGTAAAAAATTTATCATCAACTGGGGCGTCCGAAAGTATGTTTTCTATGCTACAAAACTGCTAAATTGGGCAGGGACAACAGAGGAGCCACTGAATAGTCAATGAAATTGGAAAGAATTTAGATCATCCATGTCACACAAAGCCAGCAAAAAGCTGTTTGTAGAATGTTAGCTGCTATCACACTGGTTTGATATTAACATTCTAGTGAATAATTAAAATGTTCCTGTTTATTTTTTAATAAAAAGAAAAAGCATATAAATTACCTCAGAGTTTATGTTACCTACATTTGCATTCACAGAGGCTGAGGCTTCTAACTAGGATTATAGCTTAGATAACTCAGACAAGTAAAAAGCACATTTCCTTCTGCCTTTCTCAGTGTTCTCATGTTACAGTGTTCATTAGTATAATGCCTTTCAAAAATATAAAGTAAAAATCTTTAAAACTACTTTGAGGCATTTTCATCCGAGATGGCATTTTCTAAATTGAGTGGTTATTAAGTAAAATTATTAAAATAATTTTCTGCCGAAATTATTTTTGAAGTACATTTCTCATTTTCACCTCCTGTCCGTCAGCACAGGCCCAGGCACAGCTGGTACTGTTTCTTCCTGCTCTGCTTTTTAACACCCATGTTCCCCATGAGCTGACCAGGCCTTCCCTTATCACTGACTGTACTTTTTAGCTAAACACACCCCTTTCTACTAACTGTTTTCTTTGATTGCTCCTTCAGCAGGCTGGAAAAGTTCAGGGCTGTTTATTCAAGACAGTTAACTCAGAGGAACAGTGACACGCGGAGTCTGGAAGGAGATTCGTGCTCAGAAACGGAGAGACAGACACTTGTGAAGGCACAGCCTCACGATCTTATGGGATGTTGTACTTGGTGTTCTTAAAGGCGTGCCGTGTTTGAGTATTTCTAGACATGAATGGACTTACTGACTTCACCAGTTTCCAGAAGATCTGCCTGAATTTATGTTGATTACATGGCGGTAACAGTGTTAGTAGAGTAAATGGTATTAGAGGAAGAATTTCCTGAGGAGGCCAAGGTCATGAGTTGTGGGAATATTCAGACTTGAGTGCTCTGTCTCCTCCCCAGAGTCAGAAATGGCTGGTACATTGGGGAACGAGGCATTTGACTAGAGACTTGTTGACAGTTCAGGTGCTCTGGGTGCTTCAAAAGGAAATCCCAGTGTGGATTTCCGGTCAAACGATCCCTTTATTTAGTGCCCCAGATAGGGTCACTCAAATAAAAAGTAGGATAATGGTTGCCAGGTACTGTGTTATGAACTCTAAATATTTACTAGAGAAATTACAGATGTAGGATCCAGTGTGTATCACCTTGACTTTAATGGGACCGTTACGCATGACCAGGAGCTAGCCGGAACATTGGCAGGGAGCTTGGGAATGCCCCTCCTTGTCACAGCTGCCCTATGGAGTTCCCTCTTTCTCTTCTCTTTTTCCTTAGCTAGTCACTTCCTGGCACTGTTTTCTTATCCTCTCCTGAAACACCACCTTGTCTTGGACAGGGAAACAGTCCCATTCATCTCTTCTCTCCTTCTGCAGCCGTTGCTTGGGCAGGCCCAGGGCTGGTTCCTTGGCTACATCCTCCTTTCTCGTCTTATCTCTTCATCAGTCCCCTGCCTAGCCTCGGCTCTGTGGCGAAATACCCTGGTGAGTTGTGTTTGAGTTTGTCCTGAAATGTTAAGTGACTTAACTGTGAGCTGTTTAAGACTCACTTCTTAATACTTAATGTGTGTGATGTCTTTTTTTATTTTTAAAAATCAATTCTTACATTGTTTCCTAGGACTGACATAACAGTTTCAAAAATTGAGTGTTTTTAAACAGTAGAAATTTATTTTCTCACAGTTCTGGAGACGAGAAGCCTGAGGTCAGGGTGTTGGCAGAGTTCGTTCCTTCTGAGGGCAGAGAGGGAGAATCTGTCCCAAGCCTCACCTTGGCTTCTGGTGGCTTGCTGGCTTGTGGAAATGTCAGTCCCAACCCTGCCTTCATGTTCTCATGGCATTCTCCCTGTGTGTGTGTGTGTGTGTTTGTCTCTTCAAATGGCATTGTTTTTATACGGACACTAATCATATTGGAATAGGGGCTCACCCCACTCCAGTTACTAATTACACCTGCAGGGACCTTACTGCCAATAAAAGTCATATTCCAACATACTGGTGGTTAGGACTTCGACATATGAAATTTGAGGAGGACACAATTCAGTTAATAATAAATCAGTTCTAAATAAGGAAAGCAAAGCTAGAGTTTAGGGAAGACCTTTTCTGATCATTTTGCTCATATGTCTAAGGGCTAAGTGCTTGTTTGGGGTCAAAAAGCAGCAGCGAGATTCTGTTTCTCTACCATGACAAGCTGCACATCAGGGAGAGCACCCTGTCAGTGGCTGTGGAGAGGGCGAGGGCTCCAGGGCTGACGGAAGAAAGCCAATGAGTCCGTGGCTGGCGGGGGAGTGCCAGGAGGCAAGAGTGACTAGGACGTGACTCACGAGTGAGAAGTATTTCTAGTGATTTGTGCCTAAGAAGCTTTCAGCTCCCATAACTCCTCACTGCCCACTTGCCCCAAGACCTGGATACCCAGCTCTCTCACCTGGTTATCTTGAGGTTCTTTGTCCAAATGCCAACTCCACTGGTAATTTAAAGCTCAGAGTGCCCCCACTGCCAACCTGGCAGATGATAGAGGTGATAGAGTTGGTGGGTTGTAGAGACTGACTGGCAGTGTATCACCTGACTTTCCCCTGTGTCTCCTAAGAAAATACCGATATGTGGAACAATTAGTAGGGGTTGGCAGGACTTGGGCTTAGGGAAGGTAAAACATGTTTACCTGGGCTGACCTGGGACTTACTATCAGGTGAAATATTGTTTATCTCTAGAGGAACCTTTTAATTTCCATCCAGCTATGAATTTACAAACTTTGGGAATGCATTCCATTTCTAGGTTGGAGAATTGTATATTAAACTGCTTGATTTAACAATTAAAGGGAGAAAATGTAACTGGTTTATCTGTGTAGTAAATTAGCAGTTTAATATAGGCAGATCATTAAATATGAGTCTAAATATTCAAAATACATAAATAGATACAGAGAAAAAAATTAAAAGCACACATAATTCCCCCAGAGACCTTACATATGGCAAAGGAACCACTGTAGAAAGCGAAATAAAATAAAACTGAACTAAAATCAACTGCTGTCTAACAACCTTGTTCCCTCATCAAATTTGTTTTTTTCCTTTGATTTATGAATCTAGCCATCTCACAGTTTTAATAAAAGAGTAATTTTAAATGCAACGATTCTCAATTTTTGTTTATGCACTAAAAAAATGAAGCAAATATGGAAGAGGGGTAGTGTTTTCTGACATAAGGAAGAAGAGAACCAGCCTTGTTTTAAAATTTTCATTACTAACCTCTTTAGCATATTAAATTGTATGCTCTCTTCTTAAAGACAAAATGGTATTTGTGAATGAATCCTTTGTACAATGGCAATAAGTGACTTAATAGGGCTTTGGTTCTTTGTCACATTGTTTTTTTCAAAAAGTAACATGGATTATGTTTATTATTTTTTGAGACTTAAAGGAAATTTTATTATAGATTAAGACAGAAATACCTTGGGAGTTTTCAAAATCAAGGATCGGAATCATTGATTTATAAATTACAAAGGTCATCTGTGTTTGTGTTCCTTAGTGCAATGGGTTAGAAATCTTTTGATAACTTAATGGGATTTATGAACCTGTTTTAAAAATTAGAGTCTATGAATAACTTGATAAAGAAGAAATAGTAACTGAGGATTTGTTTTCATGCCCTGTAGTGTTCAAATTAAATTTTGCTAAAAAGAAAAAACAAATAGTTTTAAAAGTTTAAAAGGTTGTGTTTCTTTGTAGCCTACTTCAAAACACATTTTCATTAGCTAGTCAATATAAAGAATTTGACAACACTTGCTTTAGAATATTAGAAAATAGTGTCAGGACTGGAAAGGTTATTCTAAAGACCAGCTTGCCTCCAACCAAGTGAATAAAGAAAGGTTGTGTGTTTTGAGGCATTTTCAGTTAAAACAATGATATCCAAACTGTGTTCTGTGACACAATATTTAAGTGAACACTTCTCTGTCACATGGTCATAAAACTTTGGGGACACTGTGTAACATATACCCCTGCAAGCCATTCACAGTTCACATGCACTTAGAAAAGATCCTGAAAGTTTACAGAAAGGAAAACTGTGTTTTTAAGCTCAATTTATCACACATATTTTACATATAGCAAAGTTTTTCTCATGTGTCATTATTAATACTGAACCGAAGAACAGAGTAAGTGAATATTACTAGGTTCTGTCAGGTCCTGTAGACAGAGAAGATTATGGTCTGTGGGAGTATAAATTTTTAAGCAGACAAGATTACAGTGAACACATAACTATAGGAGCATAAGCATGCTGGTGTAAGTGGTCCAGTTTTAGAAAACCTCCCTTGCAGCCTCTTTGAACACCACCCCCTTCCTGTTGTTCCTGTGGCTAATGTGTGAGTTTCCACTGTTAGATCCTGGTTCTTTAGTTTAAGCCTGTTAAAATTTAAATCCGTTTAAAAGAAGTTAACAGGTTCAGTAACTGTGTGACATTATTTGAGCAAAACTAGTTGACAGATGAAGAGAATTACTTGAGCAAAACTAGTTGACAGATAAAGAGAATTACTTGAGCAAAATTAGTTGACAGATGTGGACTTTGTGAAAATATTTAATGAAAATATATCCACTGAGTTGAAAATATAAGGTTAGAATCCCTTCCTAACCCTGTACTCCCCCCTCCCCCATCCCTCCACGATGAAAAGAAGTGAAGACATTTGTTCAACTAAAATCAGAAACTCTTCAAGAAAAAAGAAAGTTTCTCTTTATGCTGAAAACAGTGTTGCCAATCAAGATATTTTGTATTAATGCTCCAGCTAAATACATAGCTTAGAAAAGAAGAGCAGAAGAAATTTAATATAAATTTGCTCACTTAAACGAACTGAAACTAGGACTAAAGTCAGAAAAACAAAACTCAAACTTTACCTATTAGTCAGTGAGAGTTGTATAACTTGTTCCCTTTCCACACGCCGCTCCTCTGACTCCGCCCTGCTGAAGAAAAACCGCAGCCGCTCACTGCCTCACATCTGCCCCTTCGTGGACCCCAGATCTGTCGTTGTACCTTGATTGCATTTCCTAACTGTCCCTCTCCTTCCAGCACTCGTATTTGCCACTTAGCACATTCGCCTGGCTCTCTCTCAGAACGGAGCAGTTTCTAGTCAGGAAAGGTTATTAATGGTCGCTGAGCGCACAGCCTAGAACACAGCGGTCATTCGCAGATACTTGGGGTAGGACAGGCTAAGTTGAGAAAAGGTCCTTGGGGCTGGGAATCATAAGCCTGTGCTGCCATTGAGGGCTATGGAAAGCAGTCTGGTGATTCCTCAAAAAACTAAAAGTAGGGTTACAGTATGACCCAGCAACCCTTCTTCTGGGTATCTACCCCAAAAACTCAAAAATGTTTATTCACAAAGATATACGTACCCTTATGTTCATTGCAGCATTATTGCAGCACTATTATTTGCCAAGACATGGAAACACCAAGGTGTCCTTCAACAGAGGATAGGGTAAAGATGATGTGGTACATAAATACTGTGGAACACTACTCAGCCATTAGAAAAGATGAAATACTGCCATTTGTGACGATATGGATAGACCTTGAGAATATTATGCTAAGTGAAATAGGTCAGTCAAAAAAAGCTAAGAACCGTATGATTTCACTCGTATGTAGGATATAAAGCCCAAACTCAGAGACACAGACAATGACCAGAGGGAAGGGGGTGGGGGATGGTAGAGGGCAAAGGGAGCCAAATATATGGTGATGAAAGATGATTTGACTATGGGTGGTGGGCACAATGTAATATATAGATCATGTATCATAGTAATGTACGCTTGAAACCTATATGACCCTATTCACCAATGGCACCCCAGTAAATTTAGGAAAAGCTTACTTCTCGGATAGCCTGAAAACAGGTCTACTCCCCGTGTTACTCCCAAACTTTCTCAGCAAGACAGCTTTAGTCGGAGCCTGAAGTGTCAGATAACTGCTTAATTTTTAAATATTTGTCAGGTTATTTATAAAGCTCTCAGAACAGTACCCAGTACATGCCAAGTGCTATATAAGTGTTTATTAAAGAAATTAATTAAATAAAAAACCATTTATTTATGTAAGTAGACAGCTGTGGGATCATTGCATTTAGGTGTATTCCATAGAGACATTATGCTTTATTAAAGCGTACCTAATACTGAATTTATTTAGATTTTGTATTTGTTAAGTTTATACACTGACCACTGTACTAGCTGTATACGGTCAATATAATGTCGATGAGTGAGGTAGCCATGACCCTCAAAGAGTGTAGTTCACTGGGATGGGCATATACATTGAAAAATATTTCGGCTTATTCAGGCTTAGTATATTCTCCAATTAGTTTTTTAGGACTTGGACCTTAGTTTCTCCCCCCATTCTTTTCACTGTTGCTAGAACTCCTTATATATTAATAAAGAAAGGAACTTATTGATAAAACAGTTCCTTTCTCTGTTTCTTCAATAACATGGTCAGATGGATCAGTGTATAGATGCTTCATTCACTAGCCTCTCAGGTGGTTGTTCCTCCAACAGAAATCTCTCTTTTTTTGTGCTTTTCACTTTTTGCTTTTCCTAACAATACCTACAGCTTACTGGGATCCCTTTTCACCTGTTGCTTTTTCTTCCATATTTTATTCAGGTGGACTCTGACTCCTATCTGATTTACCAGTGTAGATGAGTGGGGAGTTAGCGGCCTGGATAAGCATAGCTGGTGGTATCCAGGGGTCTCAGGCAGAGCAGAGGGAGTATGGTGTGGGTGCTACTTTGTGCCCATGGCTTCAGAGAGTGATGCCCAAGGGGAAATTAATAGATGTAGTGCACCATTGGATTTCTAGCCCAACAGAGCAAAAGTAAACAGTCCAGGGACCTCATCAGTTAGGATTGAGTGTGGTTACAAATAGCACAATACTTAACAATAACAAATAAATAAGAAATTATTTTTCTCATACAAAAACAAGTTTGGAGGTATATATAGTCAGTCACTGCTGTTGGTTCATAATCAATGTCAGGTTTGGTGCCTGTTATTCTGCTTTCATTTTCCTCATGGTTGAAAGATAGCTGCCACAGCTCCATCCATCATGTTTACATTCAAAAGGAAGAAAGCTTTCCTTCCCTTCACTCTTGGTTCCCTGTGTATTTTTCTTTATTTCACTTTGCATAGCCTTCAGTTTTTCCCCTATATTGCTACCATACTCAACCATTTCTGTGAGCATTCAGATTACCAGTGTTTCAAACTCTGCATCTGATAGGTTGGCTATCTTTTTGTCGCTCAGGTCTGTTTTTGGAGTTTTTACTCTGTTTTTCATTTGGGCCATATTTCTTTGTCTTGTTGAACCTATTACATTGTAAGGGGTGGAGCCTTAGGCATTCACCAGGGAGGGGCAACTCACGTCGCTACCTTGTGGCACTGTAGGTGGGGGAGGAGTCAGAGAAGGAAAAATGCCCCATGACTCAGCATTTTTACATACTCACAACTCAGTGTTTTTCAAAACCATGACAGAGGAGTTTTCATAATCATGACTTGGCATGTTCCACAACCATGACTCAGTGGTTTCCCACAACTGTGACCCAGTATTTTCATAACCATGGCTCAGCATCTTTTATAACAGTGATGATGATGAATTTTCCAAAGCTGTGACTCAGCATTTGTCAAAAACATTATTTGGCATTTTTATAACCATGGCCCAGCAGTTTTCATAACCATGACAGCATTTCCACAACCATGACTCTGTGTTTTTCATAATCATGACCCAGCGTTTTAGTACACATGAATCAGCGTTTTTCAAAACCATGACCCAGCCATTTTCATAACCATGACTCAATGTCCTTCACAACCACAATGGTTCTTTTCTAAAACATAACTCAGCAGTTTTTATAATCATGACTCGGTGTATTTCATAACCATGACTCAGCCTTCTAAGAACCATGACTCAGCAACTGTCATAACCATGATTTGGCGTTGTTCAGGCACGGCGACTCAGCATTTTCATAATCTCAACTACACTTTACAGAATTCATCTTTTTAGGAAACATGACTCTGCATTTCTGCCAGCATGACTCAGCATCTTTCATTACCTTGGCTCAGCATCTATAGACCATGAAATGGCATCTTTGATAACCATGCCTCGGCACAATGAATAAACATTTTAGGGAACACAGCTCAGTATTTTCCACAACTATTACTAATATTTTAGGAAGCATCAATCAGCATTTCCCATAACTATGACTCAGAGTTTTAGGAATTATGACTCATTGGTTTAGGAAACGACTCAGTGTTTTCGTTACCATGACTCAGCTTTCTCCACAACCATGACTCAGCAGTCTTCCACCTCTATGGCTCAGCATTTCCCACAACAATGCCTCAGCATTTTAGGAAACACGACACAGTGTTTCTACAACCATGACCCAGCATTTTAGGAAATATGACTCAGAATTTTGTGTGACCATGATGCAGTTTTTCATAAACATGACTTGGCATTTTTAGGGAAACATGACAGCATTTTGTAATGGTGACTCAGTGTCTTTACGTAACTATGACATGTTTTTATGTAACCATGACTTGGTATTTTTAGGAAAACATGACCCAGCACCCTTCATTACTATGACTCAGAATTTTCACATAACCATGACTCTGCGTTTTCATAACAATGACTCAAGATTTCACATAACCATGAATCAGCATTTTTATGTAACCAAGACTCAATGGTTTTCATAGCTATGACTCAGCATTTTTATAACCATGGCTCAGTGTTATGCAAAGTAAAATAAAGAAAAATATACAGGGAACCAATAGTGAAGGGAAGGAAACCAGGACTCAAATCAACGATTTGGAGCAGAAGGAAGAAATAAACATTCAACCAGAACAGAATGAAGAAACAAGAATTCAAAAAATGAGGAGAGGCTGAGGAAACATCCAGGGCAACTTTAAATGTTCCAACATCCAAATCATAGGGGTGCCAGAAGGCGAAGAGGAAGAGCAAGACATTGAAAACTTATGTGAAAAAATAATGAAGGAGAACTTCCCCATTCTGACAAAGGAAATAGATTTCCAGGAAGTCCAGGAAGCTCAGAGAGTCCCAAAGAAGTTGGACCCAAGGAAGCACACACCAAGGCACATCATAATTACATTACCCAAGATTAAAGAGAAGGAGAGAATCTTAAAAACAGCAAGAGTAAAGGAGACAGTTACCTACAACAGAGTTCCCATAAGACTGTCAGCTGATTTCTGAAAAGAAACCTTGCAGGCAAGAAGGGACTGGAAAGAAGTATACAAAGTTACAAAAGGCAAGGACCCACATCCAAGATTACTCCACCCAGCAAAGCTATCATTTAGAATGGAAGGGCAGATAAAGTACTTCCCAGATAAAGTAAAGTTAAAGGAGTTCTTCATCACCAAACCCTTATTATATGAAATGTTAAAGGGACTTATCTAAGAAAAAGAAGAAGATCAAAACTATGAAGAGTATAATGACAACAAACTCACAACTATCAACAACTGAACCTAAAAAAAGAAAAACAAATACTAAGCAAACATGTAGATCAGGAAGAGAATCAGCAAAATGGAGATCACATGGAGTGCTATCAGCAGAGGGGCGGGGGAGAAGAGGAGAGAAGGGGGAAAAAGTACAGGGAATAAGAAGCACAGATGGTTGGCACAAAAGAGACGGGGAGGTTAAGAATAGTATAGGAAAGGGAGAGACCAAAGAACTGATATGTATGACCCATGGACCTGAACTAAGAGGGGTGGCAATGCTGGTGGGAGGTGGGGTGCAGGGTGGAGGGGAATCAAGGGGAGAGAAAATGGGACAATTGTAATAGCACAGTCAATAAAAAAGAGAAGAAAGCAATGTCTATGCTGCTTCTTATTGAAGGGAACAGTTGAGCTGGACCAGGTAGGATTTCGACAGGGATAGAAATGTTGGAGAGTTAAAATTTGATAAGGTAGAGGACGTTTCTGGAAAATAATAACTAATCTGGTTTAGGAGGCAGAAGTATGGCAGCTAAAAGTCTAGACTTTGAGTTAGAAAAAGCTGTGTTAAATTCTATTCATGATGTCTTATAAATTATTGCAATATCTATATCCCCTAGTTTCTTCATCTGTAAATGGAGATAATAAGAATAACTGTCTTTTTTAGTTATTGTGGAGATTAAATTAGATATATAAAGTGTTTATCTAGAGCCCAGCACCTAGTAAGTTCTCTAAAAGGAGATGTATTCTACTACTATTAATGTTATTGCTTTTATTATTACCATTGCTATCATCATCAGAATATGTTAGAGCCCAAGATACTTTAGGATGAGTAGCAGAAGGCACCAATGGAATATTAGGCTAAATTCAGATCCCGGAGAGTAGAAATTCTAGAATTTTATTCTGTAAGCAGTTGAAGGCTTTGAGATGAAAATGCCACAAGCAAACCTGTCTTTCCTGTCCATTCCATATTTCAACACTTCTTAGCCCTTAATACTTAAAAATTTTTGTGCTCTTTAGTTTTCATGTGTTAAATATAAAAACTGGACCAAATCAACCCAGTAAACCTTCTTTCTCAAGAGTAAATTTATGATATTTGTGTCAGAAGCATAAGTAAATGGACATCCAGCATAAGTTGACACTGTTAACTGTCTCAAACTTCATTTTCTAAATGTCTTTTTACCTTATAGGTTATCACTGTAAATTCCATATCCTATTTTTGGTTATGAACTTAACAGCTGAAATATTTTCTTCACTTAGGCTTTGCATTTTTAAGTTACCTATGTATTCACTTTGGATTTTGACATTTAATAACCCCCCTGAAATACTTGGGAGAAATTACGTCTATGATATAACGTGTACTTAAGGGGGAGGAAATATATGCCACACTCAAAGCAATTATACAGGTAGCATTAAAAAATCAAAAGTTTAAATGTGGGTTTAAAAGGAAGATAGGTTAATATCTAACTATACATATTAAGAAACTAATTATATTCTGTTTTCTGATGAGGGAAATCTAAAAACGAATAGCTTTAACTCAAACCTATTAGTTTTGTAATAGGAAGTTCTGTAAGAGGCAGATAAAACGTCTGTATTAAGTGTTCAGTGTAAAGTATTTGTCTGAAATATACATCATTACCATATCTTTATATGTAATTTCTATTTAAGACTTTCAAAAAAGGAACCATAGCCCACTTGTTATGAAGGCACTACTGGATATTAGTGTATATATGTGTGTGTATATATATATATATACACACACACACACACACACACACATGCATACATACACATATACAGTGGCAAGGCAGTGCCTTGAAAAAAAGAAACTTGTGTGACATCCAGGGAAATCCTAGGTATTTTGTAGTGAATATGCAGAATGGATCCAGCTTGCAGGCATGTTGTATTGATTCATAAGTTTTTCAGAGTCTAGGTCGGGACCATTCTTCCTGCCCAGTTCAGAAACATCTTTTTCGTATCCTTTCTCCTTGCCCCATGTGTTTTCAGGAACTTGTGAATGATTCTCATCCTGATGATGTCCACGACTTGGCAACAGTGTGAGGTGACCCCTTCTGATTAGACCCCCACCGCAGAGATTTGCTGGGCCTCCTTTGCCAACATACCCCTCTTTTGTTGAGGAATCAAGGTCTCTAGTGGTGGCTGAGTGAAAAGGAAAAGAGACTAAAATGAAGGTGTGACTAGTTGAAAATCAGACAGGATTTTAACTTGAAAATCGTTTGTGAACAGTTTGAGAGGCGGCATTGTCTGTAAGTGGTCGGCCAGTGGCAACTGCAGTAACCCACACGGCCAAGCCGAGAGCTCCACGCGCTGAAGAGTTGCCATTCAGGTCCTTTTCCAGGGTCACCCATCGATACGTCTGCTAATGGAAAGCGTGTGGGTCTCCAAGTACAATGGAACGGTCACAGAGAGATAAAACTCCCCACAGAGAAATGAACACTTTTTTTTTTTTAACGAAAGACAGGTCACTGTAAAAAAGTAACTCTGCAGACATCATCAGTTGTTGAAAAAAAGATTTATAATGACATTGAGGTATGATAATCTCAAATATGTTCTGCATTGTTTTTAAGAGCTTTGTGTTTAAAATTCATAGCACTTTCTAATCCTGATAAAGTAGCCTAATTTTCTAGCTTGCTTTGTTCAGTAAAATATATTTCTAAATCCATTTTAAGCAGCTATTTCTTCAATTTGAGTAATTTTCTCTTGAGTTAATAGATTCCACACAAGCATACCTGACTTTTAATGCTAATATATACTATATATTCCAAACTTGCTTGTGACAATGGGAAACACAATCAAAATGAAATTCAGTTGTTTAAAGCATATCTAGCTTGTTATTTTGTTAAAATGCTTCTTCATTTTACTCTTCTTTGCCAAAATGTAGTGATACCAAATCACATTTTACCTCATATTGAGGTTCCATCTCCCTCTTTTCTCCCAGCAAATGAGAAGGAAAAGAGAATATGTTAGATATGGTTGTGTCATTTTAAGATAAGATGACTTTAAAAACTACCATATCAATAGAGGACATTTGCTTAACATAATAAATCCCTCCACCAGTAAGTTCAGCTGCACAGGCTGGCCAAAAAAGGAAAGCATTTTGATTTTGAGGCAGTTGGCATCAGTAACTTGATTTACGGATTGATATTTTCATTTGATATTGAGTCTAAAACACTTTGCTATTTTATTCAAACCATTGTACTTATACAATAACAATGCCTGTGGGCATTTCTGGCATTTTCTTTTGATCACCGGGGACTAGCCTAATGTCACGAATCTCATATTTTTCCTTTTCAGCAGTGCCACCAGCTCTCTGAAAAACAGAGGGCAATGTGATGGAGACAGATAAAGATTTTTTTCTTTACATAGCCAGATGGAGAGAGAAATAAGTAACTTCTGTAACTAAGTCATTGTTGCCGTTCACAGTGCAGAGGCCGATGAAGGAAGGCCTTGCCTTGTGCACGAGTGTGTCCTCATTTTGTACAATAGTACTAGCACATAGTAGGTGCTCGGCGAATATTAGCTGAATGGATGCTGAAGGACTGGGAGTAAGAGTGTTAGGCTTGAGCACGAAGCTGTGAGCACAAGTCACACGCAGTTCGTAAGTGTGGTTTAGAGTTATTTCTGTGCGTTGGAAACCTGAAAGCAAGACCAGTTCCAGGTGGGATTGAGAGGCCAGCCAGCTGGCCTGCTTCCCAGGGTGCTAATCCATAAGAGGCATTGAGACCACCGAAAATGTTCAAAACAAGAGAAAACTGTCTTTACTAGAATTCCTCCACTGTGTGGGATCGGGATTGGGAATAAGACGGAGAGACCCGTTTGTGGTTCTTCAAATGGAGATGCGCTGCATTCTAAGGAGGGTGGGTCCAGAACTTTTGTTTGGTGAGTGAAGTATTCAGATATGGTGACAGAAGCCAGTTTAGAGGAGAGAGCATAGTTAAGTGCTGTCACCAGGGAACTTCCTACTCTACCTCGGGGCAGATTTAAGCCTTTTTTTTCCTAAATAAATTAAAACCAACACTTAAAGGATATTAGTTTAAAAGGACATCAAATTGTAACTCAGGCAGGGTGAATATAGATTTCAGTGTCTCATTGAAACCCTAGACCATTCCTGCCTAACAAAGATATGTAATTTAAAAAATTTTAATAGCCACATTAGTAAAGTGAAAAGAAACAGGTGAAAGTAATTATAATAATAAATTTTATTTAGCCCAGTAAATCCACAATATATCATTTCAGTGTATAATCCATATAAAAATTATTAGTGAGATATTTTACATTCTGCTTTTTGTACTAAGTTTTCAAACCCCCATGTGTATTTTATACTCACAGCACGTCCCAGTTTGGACTAACCACTTTTCAAGTGCTCGGCAGCCACACTGGTGAGTGACTGCCGTGTCACAGAGAATAGTCTTCGCCTGTGCACAGGGCAGAGTCGGGGACTCCCAGATGGCATCACTAAGCTGGTCCTAAAAGGCCCTTTAATCAAAATCTCTCTGGACAGCATGAAATTCTCAATGTTAGTACTACTCTTTAAAAATATTTTTAAGGAAGCATAACGATGAATGATTTGAAGTATTTTTCTTAAAAGTAATGCCTTAAGTAGTTTAATGCTTGATTATGAATGCTGTGTATTTGGTAAAGCTTATCTACAGAGTAACACGTTATCAATAAAAGACCACGCCTGTTTAGACCAATGATGGCTAAATGCTTTAATTATTCATGACCTGGATTACGGCACCACACTGGGAAACCACTCAGAGAAGCCTAGGAGTAAGTAGCCTTTAGACGTGAGTTCAGGAAAAGTGGAGAAGGTCCCGGTGATTATACATACATGGTTCGTCAGCTGGTAATTTTACTTTGAGTTAGTCTACTAGTTTTTACTCCCCTTCTCCCTCATAAGCACACTCCCTGTTTTTATTTTAAATTGAGATGTAATTGCCACGAGCTAAAACTCACCCTTGAAACTGTACAGTTCAGGTTTTAGTATATTCACAACGTTGTGTAACCGTCCCCAGGATCTGATTTCAGAACCATTATTTTAATTACAGATCTGCCTTCTAAGTACTCTTTTACCCCCAACTCTCCTTCCTTGATAACTTTCCTCAAAATATGGGGCAGGGAGAGGAGAGAGGTGAGAACTAAGAAGGGCAGCATGACATTTTGGGAACCTATTTCTGAACTGTTAACTCCATGTAGGTATTTGCAAACATTCTCAGGAGCACTAATACAATGTAAAAGTCAGAGGCAACACAGAGCTTGGTTTAGGAGACATTCTGTTGAATCCCAATTTGATTTTTGATCCAAAATGCTGACTATATGACCTTGTATACATTTGAGTTAAACAATCCTTTTCTTTTACTAAATTTATAAAAAACAAACAAACAAAAAACATTTAGAGTTGTTTGAAAGATTATTCAGTTTAGGCTGGTGCGGCTCAGTGGATCGAGCACTGGCCTGTGTCCCAAAGAGTCCCTGGTTCAATTCCTGTTCAGGGCACATGCCATGCATTGCAGGCCAGGTCCCCAGTTGGGGGTGTGCAAGAGGCAGCCGACTGACGCTCCTCTCTCTCTCTTTCTTCCTCCCTTCCACATTCTCTAAAAATAAATAAATAAAACCTTTAAAAAAAGAAATATTAAACAATTTAAATCCTGCCTAAAATAGATATTTCCATTGATGGGTAACTTATCTCTAGCATTGTTACAGCTCTGAAGCTCAAGTCAAATAAGCTAAATTTTAGAAGTGAAAGGGAATTTCTGGCATATTGGATTTAATTCAACGACTCTTGTTGTGTCAAGAGATTCTACCACATATCTTTTGTATAGTTAACATAATTGTTAAAAAAATTCTGCCAGGGACATTACTGTCAATTACCAAGTATTATATAGTCCCCACCTTGTATTCTATTTGAATCATACTGTTTTACATTATTTTCAATGGCCTCATTTTTATTTTTATTGAGGCAACGGCAACTCCAAGGAATGTGGTGATCATGAGCCAATCTTACCCTTGGGGTATTAGGGATATTTTCTAACTCTAAGATTGTGATTGCTTTCTGATTGCCATTGGGTTTGAACATGCCTTACTGCTTAATTATGATGCACTGTTGACTTTCTGATCTGATAGACTGGACCAACTGAGAAGTATTTCCAGAGCTCACTATTGAGATTGAGAGACTGTTTTTATTTTTAATTTCCTTCTTACGTTTTTTTCCTCTCTCTTTTAGAAAACAGTTCCTCTCTTTTTCACAAGGTTAGCTATTATCTCTGGATCATATAAGGATGTCTTTGTGATATAATTGGTCTCCAGACTGAGTATTAGCACCATGTTGATACCTCCACAGGGACCCCTGCTTTCATTTTTACTCTGCCAGATCTTCAACCATAACACTGGATCCTTATCTCTCCCCAAATTATTTTCAGACCTCTGTTGAATGAAATAATATAAAGAATATGTTTAAATTGAGGCTTCATATTTTTGTACAGTATATTTGTTTAAAAAAAAATGTGTCCCCTTGCAGACTGCAAGTATAAATTGGTATCAGAATTACCATTCAAAACTCTCTTGCTAACTTTAATCAGTAATTTTTTAGAGCATGATAGAAAGCATGATGCTAATGAGTAATGTGTCCAGAAGCTCTTATTATTGAGTTGGCATGAATTCCACTTAATGACAAGCTTTCTCAAGCAGCCGTTGATTTTAATCCGATTTTTCATTAGTGAAGTATAAAATGTTAATAATACCTTCCATTGTGCTGTTCTTTTGTAGCATAGTAGCATATATCTTCCATGTTCACCAAGACTCTCTTTAAGATCCTACTAGGAACATCCTATCTCATAAATAAGAGTTGTTTAGGAAATAAAAATGTATGTTTTCCCATCGTTAGCTATATGTTTTTCTAATAATCACATCTGAAGCTTATTATACAGCAATAGCCTTAAGATATTATTTTTTTAAATGTCCTACTTTGGTCTTAATACTAGTTTTTAATCTCTTCTTGTTTCTATGAAGTCTGAATGAGATTTTCAAAATTGAATAATAATTTGATCCGTTAATCTTTTGAAGCTAGTAATTTTATTTTCCTCTCTTTGCAGTCTCTGAGGTTCGCAAATGAATAGAGCTTCATTACTGCAGTCTGCATTTAATAACCATTATCCATTATCTTGTAATTAAGACTCCCTGTAACGAATCATGAGGACAATGCAAAAATACATAGTACATTTCTTTAATGAACTGGAAAATGTTCATCTTGTTCTATTTAGTAATGAGTTGCTGAATAGTCATTAAATCCACTGGAGAATAGAGCTAGATGGATTTTGAAGACTGTCTTGAGTTTGTGGTTAATCTATTAGAATTAAAATTTCATCTTCTATTTTTATCAACAGCTGATTAGAAGTCATTCTGTTTGACCAAATTGATTAGAAGACCATATACAAGGGCAGCTGTTGTTTAATGAAAGTTTTTAATGAAACTGTACCATGGAGACTTGTAATTATGGCCCTTAGAAAAGCTTTGAGTTGCTTTAGACCACAGAAAAAAGTATTGTACTAGAGATTTCAAATTAGGAAAATAAAAAATACAATTTAATATAATACTATAAATTTATTATAAATTTTAATTTCAACTAATTACAGTTGAATACTATTCTGTTTAATTTGTTACTTTTGACTTTCCAGACCTTTCATCTCCTAAGTTAGTCATTTCATTGAAATTGTGGGCACTAATGAAAGAACATTTATATGGATAGCTATTCTAATTGTGAGATATTTTCTCATAAGGATTTTTCCTCAAGCTGAGCAGAAGTGAGCTTGGTTATGCTGGATTTACGTAAGCTCTGAGGAGAGTCTGTGGTGTTCTGTGGTGTTGGATATTTGAAAGCTGGCATTTATTTCTCTGAAGTAATTTTGTTTTAGCAGAGGGGCAAAGGAAGCAATATTAAAAAGAAGTAAAACAAAAGTGTGTGCCCACTTAGTCCCATTGGAAAATCCATTGTTCTTTTGACAGTAGTGAAATACCAATGTACTTTCTAAAGTATTTTGTGTAATTAAAGCTTGGTCTTATTCCTGGGTTTAAAGAAGTAGCTATTGGTGCCTGCATGCATGTACTACTATTTTAATCTCTTTTGTGTTGTCCGACTGTCCATTGTCTTTCCTCTGCGTATCTAACAAGACAGCAAATTTAGCATTTTAAACACTGATTTCTGGTGACCAGACCTCATGTTTCCTAAGGGATTCTTACAGCCACATGTTCAAAAACATACATTGACACACAGCCCCCAAATAATAACCATCACTCAACCACCATGTTTCCTGACCCCCCCAAGAGTTTCCTTAGATGGATCCATTTATTATTCTTTGGGTGAGTCTTATAATTTCTATGCTTGTCGTGCTCTTTCTAATGGTGTTGTTTTGCCATCTGCCCTCTCTTTTTTATATTTTATTTCTCCTGCAAGGTTTATACCAAATTCTACCTAAAGTGAATCACTCTGAATCTTTCCAATTCCAGTTGACCATGTTAGTTTCTTGGCATATGTCTAAAATACCTTAAATACCATATATAATTTATATCTCCATCTATACCTGATTTCTAGATTATAAAGGCTGAGCTTAATATTTAAGGACTTCTGGTTTCAGCTGCAACATGTGAAGAGTTTGGAAGTTGTAATTCCTGTCCCTTAGAACATGAAAAAGCTGAATAAACAGAAAAATCAATGAATTTTCTACGATCCATCAAAGAACTCAGGTAGCAGGGCAAACTGTCATCTTGAAATCTGGAGAGACAGGCAAATCCTGAGAGTTACAACTGAGATCGGCTTACCTGCTAGAGCCATAAACTGGTAGGAATACTAAAATAGTAAATTTGACAAATAGCTGGAAGCTGAGTGTGACTCCGGGCCTTTGTGGGTTTTACCTCCAAGAACCCCACATTCTCACAGTCAAGAGCAAAGAAATGTCTCCTCTTGACTCTGGCAGAGGAAGGGGAAGATAACCTGTTGAGGAATATTTAGGAAGCCCAAAGTAAGCAGGGAAGGAAAAAAAACAAAGATACTACAGGATTTGAAGACTCTGGTACCTATAGATACAGCAAACATTAAGCACAGCCCAATACCTGGCCAAATTAACATAAGATCTTCAGCTAATGGCCTGTTTGTTCAAGTGTAATAGTTACCCAGTATGTCAGGTCTGGCTTTCAACTGAAGTTACGAGAGATGCTAAAGGCAAGAAAAAACTGACTGTAAAGCCCAAACAGGCATTAGAATCAGATTCAGATGTAACAGAGATGTTGGAATTATCAGAAGGACAAACTTAAAATATCTATGACTAATATATTATATACTTCAATGGGAAAAATAGGCAGCATGAGAAAGTGGTAGGTAATATAAGCAGAGTGATGGAAACTCTCAGAAATAATCAAAAGGAAATACTGGAAATCAAAAACACTGGCGCAGAAATGAAGAATGCTTTATGAGCTCAGCAGCAGACAGGATTGAGCCCATTAGTAGAAAAGCTTATCAGTAGACTGTGGAAAGAATTAGTGACCATGAGATAGGTCAACAGAAACCACCTGACATGAAATAGAGAGAGGAAAAGAAAGAAGGCTGAGAAAAACAGAACAGAATATCCACATATTGTGGGACAATTGCAAAAGGTGTGAAATATATGTAATTGGGATACCAGAAGAAAAAAAAAAGAAAATGGAGCAGTCAATGTATTTGAAGTAGTAATGGCCAAGAATATTCCCAAATTAATGACAGATGCCAAACCACAGATCCAGGAAGTTCAGAGAACACCTGGCAGGATAAATATATTAAAAAAAAAAATACACCTAGATATATCATATTCAAAGTGAAGAAAACCAAGGGCAAATAGAAAATCTTTAATAAAAAACAGAGACAGAAATACCTTATCTATAGAAGAAAAAGGAAATAGTTCGTGTTCTTCTCATTAGAGACCATGTCAGCAGGTGAAGAGAGTGAAATACTTAAAGTGTTGAGGGAAAAAAAAACCTACCAACTTAGAAATCTATGTCCAGTGAGATTTTCCTTTAAAGGTGAAGGAGCTCAGACATACAGAAACTGAGGGAATTCATTGCCAGCAGATCTGCCCTATAAGAAATGTTAAAAGAAATGTTAGGGACTTCCAGTCAAGTTGGAGGCGTAGGTGGATATACTTCCCCTCCTTGCACAACCACAGAGAGAATTACAACTAAACCTCAAAACAAATAATATCCAGAACTGTCAGAAAATCGAACTGTATGGAAGTCTGACAACCAAGGATTTAAAGAAGCCACATTCATCCAGGCAGGTAGGAGGGGTGAGACACAGAGAGAGACGCAGTGTGGTGTGGAGAGGTGGTGGCAGAAGTGAAATGGGCAGTACCATATTCACATGTGGTGGATAAAAATCAGGAGAGATGCTTTGGGAGTGAGCAATTCCAGCCCCACACCAGACTGTACAGCCGAGGGTTCCAGCGCTGGGCAGATAAATCCCCATAGCTTCTGGCCATGGGGATTGAGGAGGAAGAAGAAACTGCTGGATTTTCAGGAGAGTCCACTTAAAGGGTCCTCATGGTTTTAGAACATATGCAAACCTACCCGCTCTGGGATTCAGTACCAGGACAATAGCTGGAAGGGGGCCAGTCGCATACAGGGAGTGGATGAAGTGACTAGAAATGGGGCAAGTGCTGGGCAAACCTCCAGAAGCCAGGTAGTGGCACTGTCACCTCTCCAAACCCTTCCCCCATACAGAATCATAAAGCAGTGAAGCGGGTTGCCCCACCCTGGTGATTACCTAAGGTTCCACCCCACACAATTTACAGGTGCCTTTTCTACAATAGACCATGCTACTAAGACAGAGTCAAAGCAGCTCTGCCTAATACACAGAAACAAACACAAGGAGGCTGCCAAATTGAGGAAACAAAGAAATATAGCCCAAAAGAAAGACAGAAACAAAACTCCAGAAAAAGAACTAAGTGAAATGGTGATACCCAACTTATCAGATGAAGAGTTCAAAACATCAGGATGCTCAAAGAACTCACTGAGTACAGCAACAATGTAAAGGAAGTAATGAAGGTTACACTAAGTGAAACACAGAAAAATCTACAGGAAACCAGCAGTGAAGGAGAGGAAGCCAGGATTCAAATCAATGATTTGGAACGTAAGGAAGAAATAAGCATTCAATCAGAACAGCAAGAAGAAACAAGAATTCAAAAAAAAAGCCCAAACAAACAAAAAACGAAGATACTATAAGACAACTCTGGGACATCTCCAAACCTGTTCCAATATCTGAATCACAGGGATGCCAGAAAGAGAAGAGGAAGAGCAAGACATTGAAAACTTATTTGAAAAAATAATGAAAGAAAACTTCCCTAATTTGGTGGAGGAAATGAGACATACAAGTCAGGAAGCACAGAGAATCCCAAACAAGTTGGACCCAAAAAAGACCACAGCAAGACACATCACAATTAAAATGTCAAAGGTTAAAGATAAAGAGAGAATCATAAAAGCAGCAAGAGGAAAGCAGTTACCTACAAAGAAGTTCCCATAAGACTGTCAGCTGATTTCTCAAAAGAAACTTTGCAGGCTAGAAGGGACTGGCAAGAGATAGTCAAAATGATGAAAAGCAAGGACCTACAACCTAGATTACTGTATCCAGCCAAGCTATCATTTAGAATGGAAGAACAGATAAAGTGCTTCCCAGACAAGGTAAAGGTAAAGTTCATCCTCACCAAACTATTATTACATGAAAGGTTAAAGGGACTTATTTATAAAAAAGAAGATCAAAACTATGAACGTTAAAATGGCAACAAATTCACAACTATCAACTGAATCTAAAAAAAAAACAAAGCAAACAGCCAGAACAGGAAAAGAATCATAACTAGGGAGATCATTTGGAGGGTTATCAGCTGGGAAGGGGAAGGGAGAGAATGGGGGAAAAGGTACAGGGATCAAGAAGCATAATTGGCAGGTACAAAATAGACAGGGGGATGTTAAGAATAGTATAGGAGAAGCCAAAGAACTTATATGCATGGTCCATGGAATTGAACTAAGGGGGATGATTGCTGGAGGGAAGGTGAGTCCCAGGCAGATGAGGGCAAAGGGGGAAAAATTACAACAACTGTAATAGCATAATCAATAAAATTAAAAAAAGAAAGGGAGTAGGAAAATAATATAGGTCAGAAACTCTGATCTGCATTAAAAAGGAAGAATGTCAGAGAAAGAATAAAGTATAAAAATAATTTTCCTCTTCAATTGATCTAAAAGAGAACCATTTAAAGTAATATAGTAACAATGTATTAGGTGATTATACCAAATGGATAAGTGAAATGAATGACAGCAATGTTACAAGAGATAGGAGGGAGGAATTAGGAATACTTTGTTAAAAGGTACCTGCAGCATCTGTGTGGTGGTGTAGTGTTATTTGAAGGTAGACTTAGAATTGTTAAAAATGTGTACTGAAATCTCTAGGGCAATCAATAAAAATTTTTATTTTTTATTTTATTTTATTTTATTTTTGTTTTATTTCAACAAAAGAACTTTAAGATATGGTGAGAGGACATAAAATGGAATCATATAAGATACTCAGTTAAAGCCAGAGAAGGTAGAAAAAGAGGTATAAAATTTAATAAAGAAAAATACAACAAATAGAAAAGTTATAAACATTGTAGATATTAATTTCACTAAATCAAGAATAGCTTTAAATGATAATGGCCTAAATATATCAATTACAATGATTGTCAAAAAAGAAGATTCTACAATAAGAAATTGTTGCCTATAAGAAATCTACTTTAAAGATTTATTAGTTTTAAAGTAAAGTGATGGAAAAACATATACTATGGTAACACTAATCAAAGTAAAGCCAAAGTTCTTAATTTCAGACAAACCAGACTTCAGAAAATGTAACATGATCAGGGATAAAGTGGGGAATACATAACAATAAAGGGGTCATTTCTGCAAAAAGACATAACAATTCTAAACATGTATGCATCTAACAAGAGCATCAAAATATGTGAGGCAAAATCTGGCAGAACTGAAAAGAGAAACGGATAAATCTACTTTGGCTGGAGACTTCGAAACCTGTCTTTCAGTAATTGATAGCTCAAGCAGGCAGAACATTAGCGAGGATATAATTGACCTATACGTCATTACCAATCGACATGATCAAACTGACATATACACTTCATCCAATAACAACAGAATATATTTCCTCAAGTTCACATTGAACATTCATCAAGATTAGACACATTCTGGCCCTCAAAACACACCTTAACAAATTTAAAAGGATAGAAATCATAAAAAATATGTTCTCAGACCACAATGGAACTAAAGTAGAAATCAATAACAATCAATAATCAATAGCTGAAAATCACAGAATATTAGAAGTTAAACAACTCAATTTTAAATAACATGCGGTTCCAGAATTACCAAGGGAAGTTTTTTAAAAACATGTTGAACTAGCCCTGTCCTGGTAGCTCAGTTGGTTGGAGCGTTGTCCTGATACACCAGCGTTGTCTCAGGTTCCATCCTGATCAGGCATATGCAATAATCAGCTCACGAATGCATCAATAAGTAGAACAACAAATCATTGTTTCTCCCTTTTTTCCTGTTTCTCTCTTTAAATTGATAAATAAAAAATTAAAAAATATTTTGAACTAAATAAAAATCAAAATGCAACTTATCAAAATTTGTGGGATGTTGCAAAAACATTGCCTGGAGGGAAATTTATAACATTAGATATATATATTAGAAAAGAAGAATGACCTACAATCAATAATCTCAGCTCCTACCTTAGGAAAGTAGAGAAAGAACAACAATTCAAGCCCAAGGCAAGAAGAACAAAAAATAAATAAACAAATAAAATCAGAGCAGAAATCAAGGAAATTGAAAATGAAACAACAGAGAAAATTTAAAAATCCTAAAAGCTGGTTTATTTTTTGAAAAAATCGGCAAAACTGATAAACCTCTAGACAGACTAACAAAGAATAAAAGATAAAAGACATAAATTAACTAATATCATAAATGAAAGAGGGGGGATCACTACTGAACATTAAAACAATAATAAAGGAATACTCTGCCCACAATTTGATAGATTAAATAAATCAATTCTTTGAAAGATATGAACAACCAAAACTCACATAGGAAGTAAAGACCTGAACAGGCCTATAACCATTGAAGAAGTTATTTTAATTTTAATTTTATTTAATTTATAAAATAGTTTAATTATAGAATTTTATAAAATAAACATTTATTATTTATTGAATAATTTCATAAGTTGTTAAGTAAAAAAATTAAAACCTCCCCAAAGTGAAATTCAACTCTAGATGATTTCACTGATGAACTCTACCCAACATTTAAGTAAGAAATAATACCAGTTCTATACATTCTCTTCCAGAAAATAATAGAGAGAAACTCTGTGAGACCATCATTACCTTAATACCAATACCACTCATGAACAGATGCACATATCTTCAACAACATATTAGCAAAATGAGGCCAACAATGTTTAAAAAAATGATGTACCACAACCAAGTGGGATTTACTTTAGAAATTCAAGGCTGGTTCAGTGTAATGTAATTCATAGGAAGGACAATATAAAACTATGGAGAAAATCCTCCCCAAATCCAAACTCCTGAAACTACTAAGTTTGCTAAGATTTCACGATACAATATTAATATACAAAAGCCTGTCGCTTTCCTACCTACGAGGATTGAACAACTGGAATTTGAAATTTTAAAAACTACTATTTACAATAGCAATTCATAAATGAAATACTTTGATGTCATCTAACAAAAATATGTACAGGATCTTATTATATGCCTACCTATTAGATTGGCTAAAACCCAAAAATTGACAACATAAATTGCTGGTGAGGATGTAGAGCAGCAGGAATTCTCATTCATTGCTAGTGGGAATGCAGAATTGTTCAACTACTTTGGGAGACAGTTTGGCACTTTTTTTAAAAGCTAAATTTGGTCTCTCTATACAGTCTGGCAATTGTCCCCTAGGCAATTACCCAACTGATTTTGTCCTCTCAGAAATCTGCATGTGAATATTTATTGCAGCTTTATTGATAATTGCTGAAAACTGGAAGCAACCAGATATTCTTTAATATGTGAATGGATAAACAAACAGTGATATATCTATATACTGGAATATTATTTAGCAATAAAAGGAACTATGAAACCATGAAATGACATGAGTGAATCCTAAATGCGTATTGCCAAGGGAAAGAAGCCAGTCTGAAAGGCTGTCTGATTCTAATTTTATGACATAGAAAAAGGCAAAACTATTGAGATAGTAAAAAGATCAGTGGTCGTCTGGAGAAGGGGAAGATGAAAATGTGAAGCTCAGGAGGTTTTTAGAGTGGTGAAAATATTCCGCATGATACTGTAATGATGGCTTTGTGACACTATATATTTGTGAAAGCCACTAGAAGTTTCACAAAGAGTGAACCCTAATGTATACACATGAAAAAATATTGTTTAAAGGAGTCAGGGGATTCCAGGATAGAATGCAGACTGTAACCAAAGAATCTGACTGTATTACGAATGTGTGAAACAACCTCACTGAAGGAGGTGGGAGAAAAAAGTGCTGACCTAAGTAACTTCATAACTGAGTGTGGTCTGTAAAGCTGAAGGCAAAGAAACTACACATTGGCGCTCTCCTGGCGTTGATAAAATTGTGTTGTTGATGGTATGGTCAACAATTCTGATAGCACTGTACATGATTACTGGATGTAAACAATGAAATAAATGGATGGTGCATGGCAGGTGCCAGGTTTCTCACTGATGGAGTGGGAGTTTACAGATAAGCAAGGGGAGAGGGCTAGAATGATCTGTATGGTAATGGGTCAGAGTTGGAGACATCAGCATAAGTTGTGTTTCATTTAATATACATATGGATAGTTACATATGGAATTACTGATAGATATGTGTATATAAATAGGTTAGTATACATGCATATATTTCCTTGGTGAGTCAGCTAAGAGGACCTAAAAAACCAAGACCTCTATAGTAGCAATGAGTATAGCTAGCACCAAGATCTTGGTTTCCAATACCAGTCTCCAGCAAAAGGGGCCAGCACTCTTTGGAGAACTGGCTTATTCCAAGACTGGGACAGAAAACACACAAGGTGAGCCTGGAGCATTTGTTAACAGAAAGTGCTGGAAAACCAAAAAGTCCACATGATGGTGGTATGCAAAGGAATACAGGAAGCAGCTGAAAGAACTCCCAGCAGCCAACGCTAGGACCATTTGAGCAGCAAAATAAAGTAATACTGGATTATTAACCCAAGTATAAAATAAATATCTTTTGAGTCTGTACTGATATAAATAAGTCATTGTAAGTGAATGAGTGAATGAAGAAACAAATCTCCCATGCAAAAAATTCCAAATAATTATGTAGTTATTCTCCCCTAAAGGAAGTGAACTGTGACTCCCCATTCCTTATAAGGACTTCCTTCCAAAAGGTACGATATTGAAAATAAGAAAAGGGGGGCAATTGTACAGTGGAGAAACCTGACAAATGCTACCTCCACCAAGTGCCCAACGTTAACATCAACGTGTAGTAAGTCATGTTGATAGGATGCACACGTGATATGATGTGGTGAAAATGGCACATTATTACCTCTGTGGTCTTCCTCCCTAGAAACTCATTACCCCAGGGTAGTCATGAGAAAAACATCAGACAAATCCTAAGTGAGGGAAATTTTACAAAGTACCCAACCGGTACTCCTCAAAACTACTAAGGTCATGAAAATCCGGGAAACCTAAGAAGCTGCCACATCCAGAAAAGGCCATGGAGACATGACAGATGTATGGTAGGGTCCTGGATGAGACTGGACTCTGAGTAAAACTAAGGAAATCCGAAGAATGGATTTTGGTTAACAATAATATATCAATATTGATTCATTAATTGTAACAAATGTACCATACGAAGTTGTTAATAATAAGGGAAACTGGATAAGATATATGGGAACTCTACTATCACAATACTTCTATAGATCTAAATCTGTTCTGAAATTAAAAGTTATTTAACAATAAATAAATGAAACACTATTTTTTTCTGAGCCACCTGCCCAGCTTTGATAGTGAGCCTGAAATGAGGTTCCAAACTGTCTTCTTTTCCCCGTCAGTTCAAGGTGGAAAATAGTTCGCTTTTTCTTGGTAGCTATGGCTGACCATCCATTCATCCATCTCTCCATCCACCCATCTAAAATGTATGTATTGAGCATCTCATGCGTGTCATACCCTAGGGACAAATGTAAAAAAGATATAGTACCTGCCCTCAGACATGCTTAAAGGACAGTCAAGAAAGGGGGACAGATAGACAAATAATGTGTAGGCCACTGTTACTACTCCTGGACTGTGGTAGGTGTTCTGCTCTGCTCCTCCCAAATATATCAGGAGAGTCTCCTCTCTTACCCTGCCTGCAAACTCTTCCTTCTTGTGGTTAACTTTAGATGTTGTGCATTTTAAGCTACCACACCTTTTATTTAGGCCTCCAAATAAATATTATTCCAATATTATTTATATTAATATTTATTTGGAGGCCTAAATTAATATTAATAATCTTTTCATATTGATATTCTTATTAATATTGATAATCTTTTTTCCGAGGTGCTTAAAAGAATTCAGATGATGTACAGTATTGTTCCTAAAAGCCTTTTTGTGAGTCCTCACAGTGTCACATATTATGAAACACATCTTGGGCTCATTGTGAATTATTTTGGGATGTTTACCTCACCTTCTTACATCTATTTAGAGGCTTTAATCTGTTTTTTGATTGTCTTCTGATGCCGTAGAAGCTAGGTTCCATGGTCATTCATTCATTTATTCATTTATTAATCAACTTAGCATTTGCGTTTTGCACTTGCTGTGTCCCCGCTTGTGAGGTTCTTTTCACAGATTCCCTTTATTCACTCCCTGAATTTCTCTCATCAGAGATGCCTTTATGAAGACTCTATTTAAATATAGCTGCCTCTCCCCAAATCCATCACTATCACCTCTTTGCTTATTTTATTTCGTAGCACTTATCTCCACCTGGCTTTTATTACATATTTATTTGTTTATTGTCTTTCTGTTTTAGAAGTTCTTACCAGAGCCGAAATTTTGTCTGTGTTGTTCAGCGGTCTATTCCCAGTATCTCAAACAGTCTAACAGCGGTGTCCAACCTTTTGGTGTCTCTGGGCCACAGTGGAAGAAGAAAACTTGTCTTGGGCCACACATTAAATACACAAACACTAATGAAAACTTATGAGCAAAAAAAGGTTTTAAGTAAATTTACGATTTTGTGTTGGGCCACATTCATAGCCATCCTGGGCCGCATGCAGCCTGCGAGCTGCGGATCGGACACCCCTGGTAGAACATAGTAAGCACTTAGTAAATATTTGTGGAATGAATGCATGCGTGACAGGTAGGCTTCCGTTTCTTCCAAATGGGACTACTACAGACCCAAAGAACAGAAGGCTTCCAATAACCTGTTCAATATGTCAGAATTCCTATGGTATTTCTACAGACTGCAAGCCTATCTAGGTTTTTGCTCCATTTATATTTGTATAACACTTGACAGTGTTCAGAGTGCTTTCACATTAGATTGTCTCTTTTGATTCCTTGGATAACACTATGAAGCCAGTAAGAATTTTCAGATCTATTTTACAAATGAGAGCAATTAGGAGATGGAATTTATGAGATATTTCAGAGCCGGAGCTAGAAACCAGACCTGCTGACTTCTAGTTCATCAAGTGATTACCCAGAATTATACTTCATCTCCACATTGAATGTATATGGTTTTGAGGGGAAGGGTTTTAATTACTCGTTTTTATATTTTTCATGGTGCTTTACACACAGCGCACTTACCGAAGGTGAATTGATTTGAACTTTTCAATCCACAGAATAGTCATGGAAGTATCTTTTTCAGCTGAAACTGGAACGGGAAGTTTTGGTCCACTTCTTTCCGCTATTGCAGGGAGCACTTCTTGGATAGACACTGAGAGAGTGAGAGGTGTGCCTCACCTGTGCATCCACAGATGCAGTGGGCCAGGCTGTGCATTTGCACAGGAGCCACCTAGGAACCTGGTTGATGCTCGAATAGATTCAGGTTCAGCAGGTCTTGTGTAGGGCCCGAGAAGTCGGCATTTTTAACAAGCTCCCTGCCGGTGCCTGTGCTGCTGGTCTGTGGTCCCCACTTTGAGTATTTCAGGAGTAGGCGACCTCATGAAAGACAGAAGCTCTGTTTGGCTGTCTGACTGTGTGACCCTCAGTAAGTTTCTTGGAGACACTATAGCATATTGGGTAAGCTATACTGCTTTGGTTAATCCTACCTCCTCTGCTTACTATGTAACCTTGAGCAAGTTACTTAACTTCTGGGGCCTCAATTTCCTCTTCAAAAATATACAGTTATCATGAGGATTGACCGAGTTAATACTTTTGGGGCAGCTACAGTAGTGCACAGTGCATCACCCACGGTGAATTTTAACTGCTGTTATTGTTTCTTTGTCTCCTTGTGTTATTCTGTTAAACATCGATAGGTATAAGATATATTTGAGAGACAGGAAGTTGTTTAAAATATCTGCAGGTTATGAAATACCATGGTGTCTGTCTTGAAAATCCTAATCCGGTCGGAAGACAGCGCTTCCGCTAGCAGGCAACTCCGCAGAAATCAGCCGAGGGCGGGCCCTGTGTGTGGTGGCAGCTGTGCCGCGCGCTTTCTGTCACGCATGAGGAAACGAGGGAAAATGAGTCGGCACCCCAGTTTCGTAGTAAAGTGTTATATGATGTTAAGCAGAGGGGAAAAATTGTTTTATTCATCTTAGTTATGCCTTAAATAAGCCAAGTTGATTTTAATTGGTGATATGGAAATATAGAGACAAAAGCCCCAGGGGTTCGTGAGAATCCATCTGGCGCTTAATTTAATTCATCTTATAAGACGGAGAAGAAAAAGTATGGAAATAATTATTTTTAAAAGAATATATATATATCTTTTTTAAATAGTTTTTCAGCTAATTCATGAAAAATAATGTTGTGTTCCTCAGGAAAAAAAGGTCCATAACTCATTTTTTCCATTGACTCAAAAGTGTAAAAAATAAGTTTTTAAATTAACATACAGTGTTTCTTCCTTTTGTTTCAGGATCAGATTTTATTAAGACTTCTACTGGAAAAGAAACAGTAAATGCCACCTTCCCGGTAGCTATAGTAATGCTACGGGCCATTAGAGATTTCTTCTGGAAAACTGGAAACAAGGTATTTTATTGCCAGCAAATCTTTCTTCAAAGTAAAGATAATGCTATTTATAATACTAGTCAGAGCCACGATAACTGTCTTTCTATGCAGAAGGTGTGACTAAGTTACCCTTATTAAGATACATGTTTAATTTACCTTTCATTACAAAAGAACACATTCATGGAGAAAAATGTGTGATTAACAGAAAGTGAGAGTGAGTGTGGGAGTAAGTATGTGTGATCAACATGTAAACTTACTTTAAGTTTTTTTATTAACTGAAGACAATTTTATCACTGACAAGAAATTCCTAAATGGGTTCTTTAACAAACTAATTCTGCTGCAACACAGAGGCTTTCTGGTAAGGCGTTGGCCAGCAAAAACAGGTTAATGCAGAAATTAAACTTCCTTGAGGAATGGAAAGAATTGCAGAGTAACATTTATTGAATGATAAGCTGTGGTGGTGATATGAAAAGTATGCAATATAATGGGAAATAATCTTTTCCTGTCATTATTGAAGGACACACATAAATTGGTTTTTCTGTTGGGAAACCCCCGGTCCAGAAAAACTTATTACTTTTAATAATATGAGGTGAAGAGAAAATTCTTGAGGAGATGAACTTATTAAACAAAATAATGAAATGCTGTGAAACAGCAGGGAAAAGGTAGCTAGACGTTATATAGCTCTTGAATTAAATATCCATTTTTGCGTTTTATGGCAGTTAGATGTGCTCTTTGGAAGACTGTTAAGCTGAGGAGAGTGTATGCTAGCTTTTGTCAGCTTTTCGAAAAATAATACATATTTTTTGAAACATGAAGTTAAAAGAAAAAATGCGTATGAGGTGTTTTTTAAAATGAGTTTGGATTTTCCTTTTTCACTTCAAATTGCTTGTTTAGTTGCAAATTATCTCAAAGAATTTTTTTTTTTTTTACATCACTGGAAAGAAAGGTTATGTTTTTTTAATGGGACTTTCCTTTCCTCAGAAAACATCTTTTAAAACCAATCTCCTGATTTCTGCCAAATAGAACCCTCCCTACCAAAACACCTTTAATCCTTTGCCGACTGGTTGTGATGACTTTATATGTGACCATAGCTTTAGTTTATTTTGGACTTGGAGACCTTTTTTAGAATGTACTAGGTTTAAGAGGAAATGAGCTCCTTCCAGAATGTTCTCCTTCAGAATAACTTCATATCTTAAGTAGTACAAATAGATTAAGTATCTACCGTGACCTACATATGAAAGTTGACCCAACTTGAATAACCTCTACTTGGTAGCCTTTCTGCAGTGATCCAAATTTAAAAACAAAAAAATTAAGTAAAGCTATAAAAAATGAGAGAACTCTGTCTTTGCCCCACCCCACAATTGAGTGAGGGGCCCACCACTTAGTAGACCAGCAGTTTTTATTCTCAGCCCACGAACAAACAAATAGATGTAAAGCTTTTTATCCTTACGGGGGCCTGGGCCCTCATCCCTTCAGTTTTGTGCCCAGGGTAGACCTCAGGCATGTCTGCATTTCATGGGCTCCGTAGTTGGCACTAAAACTCTCCTTTGGGAACCCAAACCTGTTTTAATCTCAACAACCATTTATTGAGCCATTAGCTATGTGCCATGTTAACCTATCTTATATGCTAAGGACACAAAAATGAACAAGTCTCTTCCCAAGAGATCCCTTAGACAACCAGAAAAGAATTTTAATAAAAGTTTTAAATTCTCAATGTTCTAGACCAGTGCAGAGAGCAAGGGACATATTGCTGCCTTTCAACACTTTATTTTTTAATTGTGTTGACCCTTTCCTCAGCTAATAAGCAAACAGCAGCTTCATTAAGATATAGACAGGTACAAGTCCAACTATATTCATTTTAATCACATTTGATTTCACACAGTGAGGTGCTGTATGTGTATATTGCAAATCAGGTGCATCCTTTCAGGTTGTTGACAGGTTGCCTGGGCACCCCTTAGACTGTAAAGTTTCTACATCATTGATTTAAGGGGCATTTTAAAATGTGATCAGCCGCCTTCCGGACCATGATTAGTGTCACTCCTGAGAGGCAGAGGTTTAATATTTCATAACTAATTTCATTGCAGATTTATGTTTTCCATATTCTTTCCCTTTAAAAAGTACAAACTTATGCTAGGCCTCTCTTTAGAAGCATTGCTGAACAGACTTGCTGACACAGCTGAATTATATAGAAAAATCTATATGCAGAAGTGCCTCAATGATAGAAGTGCCCCTGGGATTAACATGCATGCTAATATCAGCTAATTGGGGTTTGGGTTTTGTTTTTTTTTTTTGCTTCTTCTCCATAAATAACCTCATTCCAAATTTCTTCCCCATTCCCCCCAACACCCCTCACTCTTACAGATTCACTCGGGTTCCAGAACAATAGGCAGATATAGTTAGAATCTCTACGCAGCCGCTGCTTAGCTGTACGGTGCTGTGTGACTGAGGCGGGGAAACCAGTTGGGAGGACTTTACTGATATTCCTTGTGAGAACTGATGAGGAGCTAAACTAAAACAGTGAAAGTGAGCGTAGATAGGGAAGTGTGCGCAGGGGGCGTGCAGAAGTGAAGAAGGTAGGGCTTGACTACTCATCGATCGGGTAGGGTGTGGTGAGGAAAATGGTAGGGTCCCAGTTAACTGTGAGGTCTTTAGCTTGGTTTGATAATGGGACCCTTCATTTATTATTGTGTCCCTTCCCTAGTATTCTGTTAGCAGTCACTGTTGCTGCCTATGAAACTATTAGTTCTGAGTGGTCAAGTGCATGAGTTTAAGTGTTTGGGCCATGGGGTGTTTTCTTGATTGCTCCCATCTATAGAGTCTATTTGTCTGCATAGTCAAATTCTTGAGACAAGTAAATCCCAATAAGCAGGTTTTACTGTATATAAAACATATTTATCCTTTTCTAATGGGTTCAGGGACATCATTTGTAAACATCAGATATTGGTTGATTATGTTGTTTTATGGTCACCCTCAAAAACTACTGAATTGTGAAGAACCTCTGCACTATCTTTTTCTACCATAGCTTATTTAACTGGCCTGGCTGCTTTAAGTGAGGTCTGTCCAGAAGGTATCCAGCCATGTAATAAGAAAAATGGAGATATTTATTGAAGAAGATACAAGATACAAAAAAAAAACATTGTACATAGGACAATAGCACCTCACTCCCCTTCAGAGTAGGGACCTTGGGACCTCACACAGTTCTTCCAATTGCCATCAGCTACCCCATCGTATTTTCCTGAATTTCATTGACAGTCTGAAATTTCTTCCCTTTCAAAAGTGATTTTAGTTTCGGGAAAAGCCAGAAGTCACAGGGTACCAAACCTGGGCTGCTTACCTGGGTGATTTGATGTTTCACCAAAAGACTCTGCACAAGACATGATGCATGAGTGGGCCCATTGTCATGATGAAGTTGCCAATCACCAGTTGTCCATAGCTATGGCCTTCTGAGTCATCCAGTTAGTTTCTACAGAGGAATGTTCAAGCTTAAATGCAGAATTTGAGGCAGATTTATTACTCTACTCAGTCATTTTGAATGCAACGGCCACATAGTACACATGCTCCCTCAATGGCTTCTACCATGCCCTGACTAGTGCACTAACTAGTGCCCTTCACTGCTCTGACTAGTACAGTGAAGTCATCATTGTTCACACATGTGCATTCCAGTCCACTCTCCTTGGCTGCCAGGTTACATCGATGTCACGCAAACCATTCTCTTTATATTAACCATGGCTAGACTTTTTCCAGACAGACCTTGTAAAACTCTACTTACATCTTAGGAGGAAAAAGTCCCTGCAGTTAAACTGATTAAAACAATTGTCAACTCTCCTTGCTGATTGCTGCCAGTTTGGTTAGTGTGACCTCGCTAATTTGCTCCTCTTGTTTTAAAAAGACACTTATGTGTCTTTTGCACCTCAAGAGGAAGAGCCGAAAGCTGTCTATACAGGCTTGCTTGTAGAAATATAGAATGAGTGGGCATATGTGATATATTTTCCTATATATTGACTTTTTTGTTGTTTATCGCAGGTTCACAGCTATAGTCTAAATGGTTGAGGTTATGACTTCCCAATAAGTGAAGTGTTAATGAGGGTTATTAACTCTCATTAGTGTCTCCTCAGAAGCAGTGACATTCTTCCCATTAATCTTGGGAAAGTCATTTTGTAGTGTGAATAGGCGTGAGTCAGTGATCTAAGCTCTTTTGCTGGGTGAACTGAAATAGACTTAAAAAGGAGAGTGAAAGAATCGAGACTTGCGTCAATGCAGTACCATTTTCAAAAGTAACCCAGTAACAACAAACCTTGTTCTCTTTCCCACCTTCCCCCTTAGATAGGCTTTAAACCAGCAGGGGGCATCCGCACGGCCAAGGATTCCCTTGCTTGGCTCTCTCTTGTAAAGGAGGAACTAGGGGATGAGTGGCTGAAGCCAGAACTCTTCCGAATAGGTGCCAGCG
The DNA here is from genome assembly GCA_004026545.1 of Mormoops blainvillei. Taxonomy (NCBI): domain Eukaryota; kingdom Metazoa; phylum Chordata; class Mammalia; order Chiroptera; family Mormoopidae; genus Mormoops; species Mormoops blainvillei. The sequence continues at coordinate 55,308 of PVJD01005750.1, forward strand.
CTCTGCTTTTGGACATCGAGAGGCAGGTGAGTAATAACCCATTGTCCTTGGAACAAGCTGACAAGTGTTTTTGAGAAAGAAAAGTCATCTGTAGAGCTATGAGAACTAGAGTTGGAAACTCATCTGATTTACATCACCGTACCCAAACCTCTGCCTTCTTCTAAGCAAACCTAGTCCTTCCTGAAGTAGGCTGGATGGAGATTTTGCTGAAGTGTATAATAGTAGGACTTTATAATGAAGTGTTAATTAAAATTATTAATTATTATATAATAGTATAATTATTATGAAACATTAATTAAAATTATTAATTATTATATACTAGTATAATTATTAATTGATATGTGCAAGAGTATAATAATTATTAATTAACTAAACTGCTTTCCTCACAGATTTATCATCATGTGACTGGAAGATATGCAGCTTATCGTGATCTTCCAATGTCTTAAATCAGCAACGAATTCCAGAGCAGTTTTTTTACAGTGTTTAAAAATTATTTTTCTACATAATTTCTAAAATTAGTTAATTAAAAAATGAAGGAGCAGGTAACTGTCTTTTTTCTCCTAAAATTTCCATTGAATGTAATTCAAAGAATGAAAGAAAAATACCAACTAATCCACACATGGTACTCGTTTAGGCACATGTGAAATGGCCTTAATTACTAGATCTGCACTGTTAATTTTGTGAAGGTTTTCTTTTAAAAACTGTGAATAAAATGTTAATGATAGCTTTGACAACATTAAATTCGAAGGGAAAAAATGTTAAACTGCCCAAGAAACACGCTCTAGCAAAAGAAAACAGTGTCCCTGACTGGCCACTGCGCTCAGACGACTTCAGGAGTCACTGACTTGGCGCTAATTTCCTGCCGTGAAAATCCACCTTCAATTTTTGTAACAGATATGCTCTTTTATTAATTGTTTTGTTAATGAAGTTTCTGTTATTATTATACAAAGCTATGGATGTCATTGTATGTTTTAAATAAAAACAAAACCCTTGTAGTTGTTTATTTTTTTTAACTTTAAATTGTAATAGTACATATTGAAAAATTAATCCATGAAACACCTAAAGAGGTTTTATTAATGATTTTCTGAATCCTGAATCTCTCTAGTAGACTTCTGGGGTATTTATCTCAGATGAAGCACCCCTCCCAGTACATTATTAGTAAATACAACTTATGTATATATTCTGAAACTTTGAAGATTTTTCTGGTATAGCAAATAGGGGTAAAACAGCAGACAATAACATAGCACAATAAGTGCTAAACCCATTGTGTATATCAGTTTATTTAATCCTTTTTTAGTCTTTTCAACAGTTATGTAAGTACATTAAGGTTTACATATTTCCCAAAATGAACACTGATATTAGCATCCTTTCATATAGACGAGGGACTGAGGCACAGAGAGCTTAAGTAAGTTGCCAAAGGTCACAGAGCTTAAAGTTAGCAGTCCAGAATCAAGCCCAGGCGGACAGTATGGCTCCTGCATCCGTGCAGTCACTCCCTTGCATAATTGTCCCTCCGCACACACAGACACCTAAACAGAGCTCACCATCAGTGATGCGAAATGACGGTCTGCACTGTAGTCCACTGGTTCCTTTGCCCCCTGAGGTCTCTGTCAACTTTACGCCTCCGCCTGTTTGGCTTGCTAGCACCTTTACTACATTATAGAACCTATTCGTTCTTAAGTTATGATTTTTTATGGAATCTTTTCCTTCCTGAACGAATCTCCAGCTACTTATAAGTGAGAAATGCTAGGCTGGGAGTCAGTTGTATTTGCATCTCTCATCTGTCGAATTCTGGCCCAGCCTCTTCCTCTTTCTAACTTTGTGACCTTGGTCCAGTCAGTTCACCTCTCTGGACCTCCGTTTCTTCATCCATAAAATGGAAGGATTGAGGCAGGTGATATCAAGGTGCTTTCAGCCCTGGAATTATAGTACCCTAAGGATAATTATAACAAATCCAAGAAAATATCTTATGGCTATAAAGAGAAAAATTTATTGTAGCAATCTAAATTAGAACTTGCCTCTCAGGAGTCAATTAGGCAAGTCCCTCATAGCACCTCTCTAAGTAAGGAATGAGAATGGAAAAGTAATCCTACTTTTATACAACACCTTAGCAGAAAGCTGACTTTTGGCTTATGCCTTTAGATAGGGTCAGTGGCTCCAAACACCATATCCCCCTTCATAACGTGCTGGCCCAGGTGCCCACCAGCTCAATGGTCAGTCACCTTTGGAGAAGAAACTTTACAGTAAATAATTGCATTCCATCACCTTTGAAACTATTCCAATTTCACAGGGGTTTCTGTTTTCCTCCCATTAAACCCAGGTGGTCATTTTAGTTGATCAAGTGAACAGGCATCATTATCTTCAATTCTAATTTATACGAGGCCTCCACTGAAATTGACCCTGTGGACAATTATAGATTCACATAGGAAATTGAGACTGGTGGGTCCCTCAGACCTATCAGAGGCTGATGAGCATGGCTTGATCTAAAGGTAAATAATGTATTTTGGGGGAGCAATTTATTCCAAGGGCCATTGGCCTCTTCATCAGGAATGTCTGCACCTTACCTGGCTCTTGAAATGAAATGTAACATAGATGACTAATAGGAAGACCCCAGTAAATGCTGATTGCTATGAGAGCATAAGAGGAAGAGGTCACTTTTTAGGTGACTTTGATTTACTACAAGCAGATTTGTCTACTTGAGAACCCGGGGATCAGATACATTATGCAATCAGAAAATGAGTTCTGCTGTGTTGTGTTTAAAACTTCTAAGTCAATAAAAGCAATCTCCCTGAAAATTGTCACAATTGTTCAATAAACTATATTAAGTTTTAAAGTTATTTTAAAACAACCAATCATAAAGTTGAGGGACTTAAAGTGACTTTAGGGAATATATAGTTCTGTCCATCACTTTTTACATGAGAAAAGACACTTAGGCAAGGTCACATAGAAAGTCATAGCTGAGCCCATAACCTAGATCCCCATCATGCCATGAGATATTCTACAAGACATAACCAGGACTTTGGAATTGAAAATTTCTTAATTTTTTAATAAATCCTGCCATACCTAATATATTTGTGAGCATGTGAGCTTTAGACTTTCAAAAGACTCACTTTTGCCTTCCAAGTAGTGTTTTGGCGAAGACCAACCATCTAAATAAATCTAGTCCAAATGATAATGTGGTTAGCTTTTATCTGTTAGACTTTCAGAATGTTTGGTGACCTCAAGAACTGGTGTTTTTTTTTAAAAAGGAAGTTCAATGTTGCTTTTTTTTAAGACAAAAAGATGGGGATTTATTTGGATTCTAGTTTGTCTACAAATGAAGAGAAAATGACTAATGTAATCACAAAACAATTTCATAAATACAGTATCATCCTCTCACTGTGGATTATTTCAGCACTAATGGGAAACTTAGGCAAATTAGTTTGTATGAAATACAGCATTGGAGGAGATCAATGCAAAGTGGGAACTGTTTAAAATAACTACCTGGACGTGCATCCTCACAAGAACATGACATAGTATCTGCCCTGATGGAGCAGAACAGTTTGCTATGTTATACATATATGTCTTAAGCCCAATCTAGGAAAACCAAATCAGTTTCTTTGGAAAAATCAACTTGCCCTTATAGTTCAGAGGGAGACCAATGTTAATTTTTCTTCCATCAACTCGGTCATTTTTTTATACAACACAAATCGGACCAGAGTGCAGAAATAGAAAGAACTTGCTTGTACTTTCTAAGAAAGTGAAACACTATGCCCATTTTGACCCTATGAAAAAGGTAGGAGGTGAAATCAGTTTCCACAGTTGTTTTCCCAACTGTGCGCAAGAGTCTCACCTCCCAAAAGAACATATATATTTCATAACCGCCACCGAATGATCCTTTCCAGAAATGACCACGGGTAACATCTGGCTGATATATGAAATATGTAGTAAAAATAATCATTTTTAATTAACTAAAACCTGCTCGGGAGAGAGAGTCGGAGGAATAGCCATCTGGTCAGTTATTACTAGGACAGATGAGGATCAGAATGCCGAATGCAATATATGTGAACCCCTTAGTGACCTTACGATGAACTGAAACTTTTTTAGGAAGAACAGGGATGAGGGGGACGAAGCAGAATATCTAGAAAGAACAGACATAAAGTTTGATTCTTTTTAATTTAAGAAGCATTGCTACATCTTGTACTGTAAAACATAGAATAGAAGAAGCCTAGGTTTTGTGGCATTATTTTCTATGGTTCAATGACAGGAAATGCATTTTAGTTCATTTGAACAGTAAAATGAGGTTATACTTGATTCTGGAGCTTGACAAGGATGATGAAAAGTTTCACAAAAAGATCATTATCATAAAATCATAAGTAAAGGTAAAGGGACCTGGGAGAAGATTGAAGAGTACTTGATGTCAAACAGTCCCAGGAATAGGTATCTCTATATTAGGCCTTAATAAGCAAGAGTTGTGCATGTCTTCCTAGAAGAAGAAATGAGTTTATGGCACATGTGAAGTTAGGTTAGCCGTAGAGAAGGTTTCTTTTAATGCTCTGAAACATGTTATTAAGATGGTACATTTGTTATTCCCTTTCAGAAGTAGAACCTCCTTTGATGGGAGTGCTTAGTTGTGCTGCCAAAGAAAGCAGTTCCCTAACTATTTTCCCAAACTAGTTAGTATACAACAGAAGTACTGGGAGAGTTTATAAAACACAGGATTCCGGCCCCACCCCCAGAGTCTCCAGGTCAGTAAATCGGCACTGGGGCCCCAGAACTGGCATTTCGCAGAAGTTCCCAGCGGATGTTAATGCTATGACCTGGGAACCACTCTTTGAGAACCATTCAACTAGAAAACCTGCACTCAACGCCTAGATTCTAAAGTAAACGCATCTTTCAGTAGTAAAACCCACCAGCTGCAGCAACTTAAAAAAAAAAAAAGATTTTATTTATTTATTTTTAGAGAGGGGAAAGGAGGGAGAAAAGAGGTAGAGAAACATCAATGTGTGGTTGCCTCTTGTGCACCCCTTACTGGGGACCTGGCCTGCAATCCAGGCATGTGCCCTGGACTGGGAATCGAACCAGTGACCCTTTGGTTCGCAGGCAGGTGCTCAATCCCTGGAACCACACCAGCCAGGGCGTGCAGCAAGTCTTAATTGTGAAACTTCGGGATAAATGTGTATATTTTGTTGCTTTCCATAGCCAAGAACAAGAGACAGAACAATGGAAATGGCATTATCCCTTAATCCTTTCACACTAGGCAGTGAACTTGATTATACTTTGGGCTTAAAAGCCAGCTTTGGAGCCTGGAGTAAACATGTTAGATGAGTTTAGACTCATTATCCCCAAAATCTTCCAAGGGATTTCAGCAAGCCGACTTAGTAAGATTCAACTGTATGTAATTTTTACCTATGTAGAATACCTTAACTTTTGGTGATTCCAGTATAATTGCACTTAAAACCAAAACCTATTATAACAGAGCCCATTCTTTAACTTATATTTGAACTAGATAAAAGGTTCTAGGAAGGGATGTTTCACAGATACTTGGCTTCTTAATTTGAAGCTACTATGTAAGTGATTTCCAGGCTGGGGTTAATGAAAACATTAGATCCTTGTTCTTTTTAACACAAAAAGATGTTTTAATTTTAATTTTTTTTTTTTTTGTCTTTTTAAGTGTGTGTTCTACCAGACTATACATAGTCAGGCATGGCTCTTAGTTGCAGAGAACAGCTCCCCTCTATCTAGTTTAAGCAGAAAAGAAATTTATTTTTAAAGCATATTGAGTACCTTACAGAACAGGAAGGCCAGATTGTTGGGCACAGAGGCACCCAGCTAGGAACAACACCAAACCTCTCTTTAGACCTGCTCCAGAAAGACCCAGTGCTACCACCTTTGGGCATTTGATACCCAAACCTGTGCCTTTGTCGCCTTGCAATCCAGAGCCCTCATTTGTCACAGTGGCCAAAGATGGACTCTTCCATTGCTGTCCTGGGTAACAAACACTTGTGTGGCTGGTCTGTTTTGTGGGAACCTCAGTCACAGGTCTGTACTCCAGCTGTAAAGGAAGCTGGGAAAGCACGTTTTGGGCTTCTGAGGGGAAATGGCACACAGTATTCCAAAGTGGCACATGGTAATGGTAGTTGCCAACTACGTTATGACAAGGTGGTACTGGAGTGATCGTTCATACTTTGTGATAGAAAGGACTCATTGTCCTTCGGTTGTATTTCCACTTCCAGTCAGCCTCTCCAGCTGAATACTTCACATAATCACCCTTGTCTCTTGGTTCCATACAACAGGCCTAGAGAAGCCCCCGAAGTCCTTACTTTTACTTTCACCAGCAATATATGAGACTGCACCTTCCCCAAAATACTTAAATTTCTGTATCTCTAGACAGCTATCTATTGACTTCCTACCAGGAGTAATGATAAAATTAGTTTTCTTCCAATTCCTCCCAAACTCACCTTATTCTTGATGATTATGTAATTTTTCATATCAGTCTTTAAACTTTGAAATATACGTATAGCTCTATTACATGATTTATCAGGTTCAATAACCTTTCTGTCCTCAGCTCTGCCAGATGAGAAAATCAGCATATTGACATGACTGCCCACCATCTGTCCTCTTCCCCTCCAAACCTTTACTATATTGTCTCTACATCCTTAGAGTTTATAACATGTAATTTTGTTCTGTGACCATAATCTCTGCAATCATTTTAGTTTTAGTCCTACAGCTAAATTAAGTCAACACTTAGGAATACTACTCCATTTTTCTCTTTGCTTTTCAAAATCTGGCCTGTAGTAGTTTCTTCAAGAGTAGTTTGGGTTATATTCCCTGAGTTTTCACAAGATCAAAAAAATGTTCATTTTCGTTACATTTTAATGACTGTGTACAATTCTCGGATCACACTTTATTTCCTGAGGACTGTTCTATTGCTCCAATGTCTTCTATCATTGCATGTTTCTGTGGGAAGTAACATTCTGACTTAAACTTTTTGCCGTGACTCACAGTAGTTATTTTTTTCCTTCAAAGTCCAGTAACTTTACTAAAACATGATTTAGGGTTAAATGTTTTGGGCAATTTTTTTCTTGGAGTCCAGTGTGCCCTCTCAATCTATAGAGCTATGTATTTCTGGGAAGTTATATTGAAGTATATCTTTAACTTTTTTCCTATTTTATTATTTTTTCACTTCTTCAGGATACTGAAGTTTATTCAGGTTATTGCATATAGTAAGGTCTTTTTTTATCTGTATTGTCTAGCTATTATTTTTTTCTAATTCTGTTGAATTTTTTTCTGCCTCAATGAATTATACCCTTTTTCTATTCCTAACATTTTTGTTTCTTTCCATGTTTTTAGCTTTTTAGCAGAATGTGGTTACCGCCAGTGAGATATATGTTCCCTGGGCTCTGCCAAATCATCTTCCATTTCCTATTGTCTTGCAGTGTCTTCCCCGACCTCTTGTATATTTGATATGAGCTCTTGCTTTATAAATAAGGTAGCTTTGTTTAGGTCTTTTTTTTTTTTTTAGGCCTTTGGCAATATATTTGGCCTCAATTTTTATATGCTTTATGGAAACATACTGTTTTCTGGTAAGTAAGTATTCTTTGTCTCCCATTTTATCTCTGTGCATTTCCTCTCTTACTTGCTTGTAGTGACTTTCCATAGATGGTATGAATGTTGTCTGGATCAGCTACTGCAGGAAGTTTGTGTGGGAAGTTTGCACGGGAGGGATGCCATGTCCATGTCCATGTCCTGGGCCAGCAGGGGTTCTTACTGTTCACAGGCAGACACATAGTTCCTTATGACACAGATTGTGTGTTTGAGTCAATTATTTTGGCCTTAATTATCCCTTGTCACCAGAGATCATTGGCTTTAGGGCTACTCACATTACAGTTCTGTTCTCTGGCTCTGCCTTAACAACAAGCTGCTTCCTGTAAATATGGGGTTGCTGTGTATCTTTCTTTTCCGCTTTAACCCTAACTCCCCTGCTTCTTTTTGATGTCAAACTGGGTCCAGGGAACTCCTGCTGCCAGCCTATATACCTGTCCCTACTGATCCATAGAAGTTAGGGGTCCACCAGCCTAGAGTGTGACACCTACTTTGATCTGCTTTTTCTGATTTGAAGGATTTAGAATTTGTATAAATGTTACATTTGAATAGAAAGGGTTGCTAATTGTGTTTGAAATGAATGTAAATTCTGCTTCACTTTGAAATCAGTAGTAGAAACAACAGCAATTCTAAAACTGAAAGTGCTGAGAAATGGGAGTTGAAGCTGCAGTGTCTGAGGCTTGTGGCATGATTCATATCTAACCCCCAGGTAAAACGTCTTCCGCATTGGGCTATGGAGGGAATAATAAGTAACACTGAACTTGGAAAGTGTCTGGCATGTAGAAGCTGTTCAAAAAGTTCCAGTTATTCTTTCTGCTACCATGAATACACTCCAAAAAAAAAAAAGTGGAAAATCAGCTGTGTAAAAATATACTATTTTGGCAATAGAAGTCTAATCTTTTTATGAGTATAAATATACTTCTCCTGCTCCAGTTCTTTCTCTGGTCATCCTTGAAGTCCTTCCATCACAAGAAAAGAGTCAAAATCAAGTCAGTTCTCTCAGTCTTCCAACTTACTAGTAAAGACTGGTATCTATCATTCCTTAAATTATTCCTATAATAAAATTATTTCCTTGTGTTTTTTTCTGATTCTCCTTTTAAGGCAAGTGAGGTTTTGGAAGAGGGGTAAGGGATGGGGAAGGGAGCGAAGTAGTGCTAGGACTGGCACATGGATCTCTTACATGGAGGTTTGCAAGTCTGGGACATACGAGTGGATGGAAATCTGAACCAGTGAAGAGGCTCCAAGTGAGTCTCTCCACAGACATGCCAGCCTCGGGCGGGCATAGGGAAACAGATTCTAAAAAGCAGGAGGTCACAGAATAAGAAATTGGGGGCAGGCGGTGAACGGGGATGGTCTAGGGCAGTGGTCTCATTGTCCTGTGTATTCTCTCTTTATCATGATAACATCATGCCTGGAATGTGTAAAGTGACAGGTACAGAGCATATAGTTTTGTATTCATTCTGCCTGTCTGCCATGGCCTTAATGCCCACCCTGAGTGGGAACTCTGAAGGTAAGCCTGTTGTAACCATGTTAAACCTCTTAAACTAGCTAGGAAGGTACCTAAAAGAGGGGAGGTACTCCAGATTAATTTGTTAAATTAATTTAGAAGATACTCATTAGTCTAGATAAATACAAGGAAGATAGATTATAAAATAAGACTGATCCACAAGATAAGCACAAAAAAAGCGGTGGAATCCAGGTGAACAAAATACAGCTTTGCTAGTGAATGGAATTCCTAAATAAACTCATGATACATATTTTCAGAGGAATTTTTCATAAAATAATAACAACTTGAGTTTAATGCCTTTAATTTGGGAGAGGACAATGGTACATTTTACAAATAGTTTTCATAATTACAGAGTTAAAACTTACTGGATGAGTTACAAATGTATGAAAAATGATTTGGGAAAACAATTTTTATTCATTAAGTTGTTTGTTTTGCCAGATAAAAAAACATATCTTGTTAAGGCAATGTTTATGTTTTGAGTGGCAGCAAAAATAATTGCGTGTTTGAAATCTTTGAAATATGTTTTAATGCTTTTTAAATGACCTAAGAGCAAATGAGCCAAATTTACCCGCTGCTTAAGCCTTTCCGTGGCGGAGAGTTAGCTGCAGTTTCCAGGCTTTTGGAGCCATTTAATATGTTGTTTGATTCTGTGTTTTAGACTGCAGTCAGGGTCTGTACCTGGTGGGGTGATTAGAACATTTGACACACCTACGACAAGTTTTTGCAAAGAAGAGATGTTATAGTTCTGTAAATGCTTGATTTGAGCTCTAAAACAGGGATATAAATATCTTAATATCATAAAATTATGCAAGCATGGACTTATAATAGGATTTGTTGGTAGACTCAACATGTATATGACTGGTATATATGCTGAGAATTCATTTTTAAAACAGACTAATGGCTTCTCTAATTTAAAAATCTTTTCAATTTAATGAAACGAGGTATTTAAAAGGATTTGGATAACTATAAATTTGGAAATTTATAAATTTCAGATTCAAGATTAGTCTCCAGTGTTTCCTATTAAATGTGTATTTTAAGTGACTGGGAATTCATGGAATTGTAGAATTTTTTTTGAGCACATTTTCTGGTACTGCCTAGTAATTCAGAATTTACTGTATACTTAGTATGTGGTAGGCACTGTTCTAAGTGCTTTATGTGTAATAACTATTTAATCCTCACAACACACCTATAAGATAAGTGTGAGTTGATAGAAGAGGAGAGACACATGAAGCGATTTAGGTCACACATGTAGCGGAGATTCAGGCTAGTTAGTTACTCTTGGCTCCAGCATCCGTACTTTTAACAACTGTGACAGATTATGTGCCAGGCACTTTGGTAAAAGGCAGCCTTTGTGCCATAATTCCAAGAAACGGAAACTCATGGAATTTCAGGGAGGTGAAAACAGATCCCCAATGGTCATTTAACTGCCCTGCCAACAATGGTCATGCTCTCAAGCAGTTTGCAGGCTGCCATGGATATGGGCAAAAACAGCAACGCAGTGGAATCTCCATAATGAGCTGTTCAGGGACAGACACAGTGCCCTCCCTATAGGTTAAGTATGTTGTATTAAGCTTTTATTATATTTACTGCTGGGTCTTAGGATCTGGGATTTGGCCCGCGTTATTTCCACATTCTTATATAATGAGCTGTGTCACTGTAGGTTCTTACCATTATAGATGTAAATACAGAACACACAAACACACCAAGGCATCTACCCAAGTATAAAATGACTAGGGACATGGGAAGGATAAAAAATGAATTGTTATGGTTAGAGGATAATTACTGCTGACACTGGTCTGGTTAGATCTCGAGAGTAGTTTGGAAAAATTTCAGGGACATCGTGAAAGTCGAGTGCAGATTTGTGAAGGTCAAATGATGCAGAGAGATTTCAGATGGTGCAATGACATGGTTAAGTTGTTTCATAGGAAAAGGGCCCGTGTACTTAGCACTTCCTAGTTTGCCGACAGAATAAATGTAGAGGATAAAAATCTGAGAGCTGTATCAGAGATGCTGTCATAGATATCGTTACCCCAAGTTTCTGAAGGCAGGCTATTACCTTATTTGTATTTGTATCTGTGGTACCTCACATGTAATAGTCTTAATAACGTGTTGAATTTATTTTTATGTACAAAAATGTTATGTGAGTAGAGGGAGGCTATTTCAGGAAGTTAAAGCTTCACACAATAGGTAATGTTTGAGGATGACCAGGTGTTGTGTTGGTGGAAAATGTTAGACTTTGTAACTCTCAGACTTGTCTGCATTGAACCTCCAGCAGCTCGTCAATTACAGTTCCGATTTTCCTGCCCGGGCACTGACTCCCACAGTGGTTTCTACTTGGGAGGCTTTGCTGTCATAAACCATGACGCTATTTGCCCATCTCTCCGATCTTGGGGGCAGCAATTTGCCCTGGGCCCTCCTTTCTCTTATAGACCTGAGAAGAGTTGTTGATTTTTCGGTCTCTTTAGCTTTTTACTCGTTAAGATGGTGTGGCCACCTGCAAGCTTCTTCCATGTGAAATGAGAAACCAGAAGTGGAAAGTTAAAATAAAAAAGATGAATACTTTAAAATTTGCCTAAAATCTCCATTAGTACATTTAAAAAAATAAACGAAGGAATTCATATAGGTCTACAGTCTATAGCCAGTTTGTATCAATGTCGATTTCTTGGTTTTGATAATGTACTATACAGTTAATGTAAGATGTCCCAATGCAGGAACCTTGATGAAGGGTGCACTCTGTACTATATTTTGCAACTTGAGAATCTATAACTATTTAAAAATAAAGTTTTTTAAGTAAAAGAATCTAGAGAAAACACAAGAAGGAAAAAAATCAAAGCCTTGATATATAAAATGGTTACCAATCAATAAAACACTGTAGTGGAAAAGTGGGCAAAGAGGAATAGGTATTTTGCATAACATAGGTAGCTAAATTTGTGAAATTGTTCAAACTCAATGACAGTCAAGAAACAGCAAAGAGAAGACATCAATTTCTATTTCTCAGCCTGGCAGTGATTAACAATGGACATAATGATACCAAATGTTGCCAAGTGTGTGGGTAATTAGGCACTCCATCTACTTCTGGTGGAAGGGTAATTTGGCAAAATTTGGAAGGAATTCAACTTGATATCGCACAAAGACCCAAAAGTTGCAATTTCACATATAAGAATTTATCTTAGGAAATAAAAATAGCACAAATATAAAAGAACGTTCATCAAACATTATAAAAGAAATCATAAGGAATAATAATAGAAAATGATTAAATGAACAGAAGAGAATATCACAGAAGAATATTAAATGCTATGGGAAAGCAATATGAAGTATAAAAATCAAAGCTAAAAATAATATGAAAGTATATGTATAGTATAATGCCAATTATATTTCCAAAGGTTACATATAGAAAGAAAAACATGGAAATAACAAAACAGCAATAATTAGATATCCCAGGGTAGGGGGATAATATATGATTTACTTTCTTTGTGATTTTTTTTTGTTTTAAATGTATTATTTTCATAACCAGTATAATAAATAAAACAGATTTTATAAAATCTACCAGATTTATTAAACTTCCATTACTCTAGGTGGCAAACCAACAATATGCTTTTATACTTTTAAAACTTATAGGGATAAGCTAATATAAAAATGGTAGACACACCTAAACATGCAGAAAACCAAGGAAAACTGTGCAGGAGACCTAAGAGGAAGCCCGTGGGAAGAAAGGAACGTGAACCTGGCCGTCAGACAGATCTGGCCTTAAATCCTACCTTTACTAATTTAGAAAAAAGGCTCCATTTTCACATCCAAGGATAGGGATAATAGCATCTGCATCAGCTGAGTTACAGTGAGAATTGAATAAAACTGATATATAAATGACTAGTATACAGACTATGTTCAACATTTGTGAGTTTCCTTCAACAAAGAGAGTTGTGGTAATAAAAGAAGTACCTCTTGGAAAGTTTGGAAACAGAATAAACACTCAAAACTTAGGCTTCCCAATTTATTTATGACATTTCACTGTCACTGATGCTGTTGAGGTCCTTTACCCTGTTGTATCTGTACGGTATATAGTACAAGTGCTATAAAATGATCTCAGCCACTCATCCTTTCCAGCTTCGTGATAAATGATGTCATGCTGGTAGCTTGAGTTTACTCACGGTGGCAGTATTTATATCACAGAAATTGGTAAACGGTGTAAATCAGGGCATTTTCCTGGGGGGGACCCATTTTTAGACATTACCAGGGCACTGCTGCTCTCCAAAACCAAGTGCCTTCCATTAGAGAGACTCACAGGAGGGAATCTGGTTTGTGGGGTTCCAAGGCCAGGTAGGCAGAAAACACGACCAACTAGGGCTGTTTTCATGGTATGGCAGGGCTTGAACCGCTTTATGAGGTTAAGAGTCAAGGCTTGAGACCCCAAAGAATGGGGGCAGGAAGAGCAGAATGGGGAAGGAAAATCAAGTGGCAATCCATTCCTGAGACTGACACATGTGCAAGCAAGGGAGCTTCAGCCAAGGCAGTGCAGCGGGTACCGGTGGCGGCCCCTGGGCCACCTTCCAGAACTTAGGGTTAGCAGAGGACATGGCATGTCCCATTGGTCAACATCAGAGTACATGGGAGAATGACTGATATTAAACCACCTTAGGTATACATGTATGTATGTACTTATGTACATGCATGTACACACACATGGATGTATACATGTGTATGTGTGTTGTAGGAGAAAAGGAGTTAAGGTTATTTAAATAATTACATCTTGCCTCAATTCCTGGAGGAGCTGAAGTCTGAGTCTTTGTACCTTACGTGGGAGCAAAAATCCTTGGACTTAGCTGTGTGGTGTGAGAATGAAGATGGGTGGACCTAGCTATGAGCTTCTGGGGGAGGCAGTAGGGCAGGAGCTGAACCAGTTCATACATTTGACTACCACAGTAAATTCTTTATGCCACCAATATAGGGGACTCTTCTTGCAAGCAACCTGTATTTTCTGTTTCCAGATTAGATAGGGCTTTCCCTTCCTTGTTGACTACTAGGTCCTGATAAATGTAGATAATTATCAGTAAATAATCCCACCATGATTCATTTCTTCTCTATCACAATGTGATAAATCACATAGATTAATAAGGGCTGATAGATTAAGTTCTGCGTTTCTGTAAAAACTAAATAGTGTGGGCCAGGTGAAGCCATCGGTTCTTCCCACCGGCTTTGGATCAGATGTCGTTAGTTTGACTCCCAGTTCTGTGCTTAGCTGCGTGATTGCAGTCACCCTCTCCAGGTCTTGGTTTTCCTGTCTATAAAATGGGGATAATAATAGTACCTTACCCATTAAGTGATACAATACATATAGAACACCTACCATTGTGTCTGGCATGTAGACAGCACTAAAAAATTTAAAATTATTTTAATTGATTTTACATCCTAACGTACCACAAACTGTGTGTGTGTATGAATAGATAGGTATTATGACCAGAAATAGGCAACAGTCTTTGTAGATGTGACAGCAGAATAGTTAAGGTGAACTGGGTGCATTCTGTTGTCTGGTTTCCTTCACACGAGACAGTGACTGTGAGCTGTATCCATCCTGTTGCTGTATCTGTTTTCTTCTTTTTATTTTTGAAGGGTTTTCGATTGTACTACCATGCTGTATTTTATTTATTCACCTGCGGATGGACATTTGGGTTATTGCCAGTTTAGGGCTATTATGAATAAATTTGCAGTGAGCATTCATGTACAGTTTTCATTTTTATTGAGTAAATACCTAGAAATGCAATTGTGGGGTCATTTTGTGGGTTATGTTTAACTTTATGAGAAAGTGCCAGTTAACACTCCCATAAGCAATTTCCTTTTCTGACTGCCTAACATCTTCACCAACCTTTGGTAATGCTAGTCTTTTTACTTTTTTATCCATTCAACTGGGTGTGTAGTTATCTCATTGTAGTTTAATTTGCATTTTCTCTGGTGACCAATGATGTTGAACATTATGTTAGATTTTTGTCCCCTGCACCAAATTTTACGTCCTTAATCAAACAGGAAAGACAGTAACTTAAAATCAAGAACGTCAACAGTAAAATACCTTCTGCAAAGTTTGCTTATTGATTTACTTTGATTCTCACCCTGATTAAAGTATTGTGGTATATATATCTTTAGGATGTATGTTAGTTTCTGTTGCTTTCATGCATTTTTTTTTCATTATTTAACTGATTTAGTACAAGGTAACTGTGCTCTTGGTAAAATCCTCTTGATTTTGTATAAGATAATCATGAAGTGGAGCCTTGTACTTGGAGGTGTGCCTTTCTTCAGGAGTGCTCAATGCCTTTTGATGTTAATATTCACAAGAACTCTGAGAGGTGAGTGGGAAACTCCAGGAGAAGAAATAAATTCCAGAAAGTAAAGTGACTTAGCCCCAACCTCAAAACGAACTGGTGAAATCCAAACTGTCAGCTGAATCACAGTCATCAGATATGTCACCAGACCTACTGCAACCTAGCACACCAAGGTACTTCTCCACATGGGGTCAGACTGATAAAGTTTTCGAATAAAGCCGAGTCGCTTCATCTGCTGATACAAAGTTAATATAGTTTCCCACCCAATCTTTCAGAACTAGGGTCCCCGTGGATTTGTGAACTGATGGTTATAAAGAAAAATAGAGTCATTCTGCCCCACAGAAAAAGATGTGTGAGAATGCAGTAATGTAGGAAAAAAGTTTCAAAGAACAATGCACAAAAACCTCCTATGCCCTCACACAGGCATAAATATTTTCAAGTAAGAAGACTCTGTGTTTTGAGAAAAACAACAAAGAAAAGCATAGGACCTCTAGCAATACACCAGAAATAAAACACACCAGTATTCCAGGTTGGTTTTTCCTGTGTCTGATCATATTGCATATTTAAAGAGTCATTCTAAAGTAATATGTCTGATGTTTAACAAATATGCCAGAATTCACACACCCAAATGGGTGCTTTTTTCCCTCAGAGTAGGCATCTTGGGATGTTTATACACTTCAATGTTACTTTGTCACTGATAAAAACATTATTGAAATTGCTATTTAGGAACTGCCTTCGGAGTCTTAGGAACATTCTTTTAAATCTCTTCAGGATTCTGTGGCTCCGTTAAAAAAAAGCGTGCTTCAGATATTTTTTACCTTAAGTCTCAGGCTTCTTATCCTCAGTTTCTTCTTCCTCCCTATCCTCACTATCCTGGTCCTCTTCGTTTTGAGTTCATGACTTAATCTCCCATTCACAATTCATCTTATACAGTTCAGACATGACAATTAGCTACACGATTTTAGCTGTAATCTTCACTCCTCTTCTTGACCATGATCCTGATTCTCCTCTTGTCTAAGGTGCTACAGGCAGCTTAGGCAAAAGCTCTCTTGGTCCAGCTTGACCCTAGAGACCATGATCCCGCCAACCCCTAGAGACACGACTAAACACAAAATGCGCCCGCCCATCATCCTCATGAGCACTTACTAAAGACTCGATGGTAGTGATCCTCATCCTCTAAGAGCAAAAATAATTTGTTAAAACAGCCTGAAGTCATTTAACCATGACTGACATGCAATGAGTGACATGTAGGCTCAAGGACAATAAAGGACGAAAAAGTGGCTGTGAAGTAGTGAGACTGGATTTCTCTGAAAGCACTGAATGCTGCATTAAATCACTCACCACAGACCAGGGGATGATGCTTTCCTGTGCAGCAGGTTCACACCTCGCTCCCACTACATTTGGGTCAGCTGTGATTCTGCTCCATGTGGTCTGTCACCCTGGAGCCCGTCTCCAGACCAAGGAATGTGAGACGGCAAGCCAGACACTCACAAACATCTGGGGCGCTGGCAGTAGAGTTGGAATAAATACGCTGCTTACCATGGATGGTTGAAGGAAACACTAATCTGGATTTATTTTAAAAGGGTAGATTTTCCTTTTTTGCTGTATTTTAAATGCCTTTATTGGGAGAAAGGCACTTAGGTTCCTATATAACTCCAGCATCTTTGAAATATTTACACCGTGTAAGGAAAAGTAATATTGGCTTGGTCAAAAAGTTTGTTTAGATTTTCTGTAAAATAGAAATCACACTTTTCATTGTCACAAACAATTTTATTGATTTGGATATTTTGAGTATTGTCCACTATCTCCTGTGTGGTATAACATTGATTGTTCTCAATTAATGTCTTGATTTGATCGCTGTCAACTTCAACTGGTCTACCCAACCATGGAGCACTGTCCATTGAAAAATCTCCAGCACGAAACTTCACAAACCACTTTTGACACATTCGAGTCAGTCACAGCATCTTCTCCATATGCTACACAACTCTTTTTCTTTTTTGTGTTTCAGTTGCATTTTTATCTTTCTTGAAATAATAAAGCATAATATGCCAAAAATGTTGAGTATTTTCTTCCATCTTCCATATCAAAATGGCTACCATTCACCTTATCAAAAATTCACCATTTTTGATAAGTTTTTTTAAATGTATGGTGATATGACAGCTGTCATAATACAATCTAACAAAATTGTCTTTTGAATGAAGTTAAAGACAACTAAGCACTACTAGAGCCATCTTACAGAAAAAAAGAAACAAAAAAATGAACTTTTTGGCCAACCCAATATATAGGTAAATAAAAACATCAACAAAAAGACATTAGTATTTTCTTTTGGATAGTATATTTTTATAGTGGCATTTATCAATTTATTTTCTTAATTACATTTCTTATTGCATCAGTATAAACATCAGTTGTATTTTACAAGTGGGGGAAGGCAGATTATCCCAAACACAGAAGCATGGCAGCTGAGTGTGTCTGCCGTGTTGGTTTGAAATCTCAGGAGTTCCCCTCAGGAAAATCTGGTACCCCAGCCACAGAGGGGAGGGAGAGACAGAAGAAAGAGGCAGACCACACCCAACTGGTAGGTGGCAGTTTTAACAAGCAACAGAACTTGCAAAAGAGGCTTGTTCTGGGTGCTTGCAAGACAAGTTGACCTCTGCACATGCAAACCAGACCCTTAAAAGTTTATACAGAGGCCTTAACTGGGTTCAGTCTGGTACACCATCCATATCAACAACACACTACTCCCTTAAGGTTGCATCCTTGAAAAGCTCTGGCTACAAAAGCAGAAGACAGAACGTATATTCCAAGAACCAGGGAGGGAGTCAGGAACCCTTCGTTGTCCGGTCAACCGGAAGTCACGTCTTCTCGACATCCTCTAAGACGGTGATCATTGCTCATGCTCAAAGATGACCTATTTGTGGAATTTCTGGGTACTATTCAGAGGTTGTGGTAAGTCAAATCCAGTGCATGATTCGCAGTTTTTCCTATGCCAGATTCACCTGAAGAACCTGAGTTGAAACCAAAAAGAAACCCGCCTACTTAATAAAAAACGCTAAGGATTAGTGCCGGGATTTAGACTGATGCCTAAGAGAATCAGGTAGTTCTCCAAGCGCATGTGGGAAGGGCAAGCCTAAGAATTAATGGGGAGGGCAGGCCGGCGCAGGCAGGAGAAATTCGGGGCGGCCCGGGCAGCACTGTCTCCATCAGCAAGGCTGCAACAGACCGTCAAGGAGGAAGAGAAGACTAGTTACGGCAGGAAATTATATTGCATTCCGTCTTCCCTCCACACACTTAGCTCAGGGTTCCCGACATGCAGGGGAGAGGAGAGAAAGGGCACTCTGTCAAAGCCCCATCATTGCAGTCCTACAAAGGAACAGATTTTAAAAGCCACAAGAAGGATTTATGACTTCAGGGACCTTTGTGAGTCCTTTTATTAGCCTAGTACATCACTTCTCTCCCATCTTTATGCTGACAACACTCCTCAGCCCTTTTCTGGATTTCTTGTCAAACTGGGCAACTGTGTAAAATGAACAGACAAGGGCTGCGGGAAAGGGCTGATTGATTCCTGTGTGTGCCTGCACATTAGGAGCAATTTTATTCTGCTAAGAGGCTCTCTTATGCAGTCTTCCAGTGAGGGAATCTTGGGCTGTTTCGGACAAGTCTGTGTTTTTAAAGAATTTTATTTTTTCTTATAATGGTCTTTTAAGAACATAAATCAACATGTAAAGAGAATAGCGTGCTGGCCTAAATAGCTTTACAAGAGTTATTTGAAAGTTTGGCAGAGCCTCTGATTAATGTGGCCTGGCCCTCCGAGTCAGTAAATGGTGTAGGGCTGTTCAAGCTGTCTATGTGGCTCGCTTTACATTTCCACTCCTTACTTATGAATGGGAGGTTCTTAAGGAACAACTCAAATGTTATCCCCTCTGGAAAGCCTTCCTTGATTTCTCCAAAATTGAGTGAATTTCCCCCTCTTCTGTATTCCAATAACGAAAACAAGAGCGAAGTTAATAGTTGCTAAAATGTAATGAGCATTTACATGTTCTATAGATATTATTCTAGGCATACTCACTCACTGATTCTCTATAAGAACCCTGTGGTGTCCGCACTGTCATTTTTCTGAGGCTCAGAAGAGTTAAGTGACATGCCCAAGATCACAGAGCTTCAGACTGAAAGAATATGGATTTTGGCCTAGACGCAGGTCGTCCAACTCCAGGGCATGTATTTTTAACCTCTGCTTTCTACTGTACCTGTTTTACACTTTTAACAGCATAAAATTTCAGGAACAGTCACGACAATAATAACCAACGTTTACTGGGTGTTGAGTAAATATCAGACACTTTACCAAATGATTTCACAATCACAAATGCTAAGAGCCGAGATGGGTATATAATTTGTGGGGATATGAAGATGCAGAGTTCTCTATTCAGAAAAGTGCTGAAATGTAAAACTTTTTACTTTCTTCCACGATCTCTCTGGGCTTGGGCATGGTGTTTCTTATTTGATACCTCATGTCATTCTAACTAAAATTTTTTATTAATTATTAAAAGAAATTTTACCTTCACCTTCATATTTATAAGCAGTTTTAAATGCAAGTAAAAGAACATTTATCTCCTATGCAGAATCAAAAAATTATATGATTTGTACTCTGTATCTCACACATGTCTATGTATTTTATTTTTATCAGAATGGTAGAATTTTGTATAAAACTAACTTGAGTGTTTTTATTTCACTTTTTGAAACACGTACATTTTCCCACACTCCCCGCCTTTGGTTTACTGATGAGTAAGGAAGGGCTGAAAAGGGTTGCCTCATCTTTTCCTTTCCTTCAGTGTCCTCATCTTCAGAGTAAGTGGTTGGCTAATACAGGGAAGTAACACTTATGGAAGAAAGGGTATTAGTTTTCCTTGGTCGTTTCTGTTTGTTTGAATGCACTTGCCTTCTTTATTTCAGAGAAGCTCTAGGTCGAAGGGCAAGAACAGCCTCTTAGGCTGTCAGCACTTCCATTTACTCACTCATAGACCTAATGTGCTTATCTTATGCTCGCTTTGAATTCTCTGAACTCCCACGCATGGTTCTGTGCTCACAGGGCATCCTGAATGTTATACGCTAGTGGAGTAGCAAGGAATTCAGGTGGACACACATGTTGTGCATGTCTTCTCTTCTCACCTGCATGTTCCACTGTCACATTGGACTTCACTTACAAAACACAGGTTCAAAGATGAAACTGTTAAGAATTTCAAGTTAGTGACGGCAGAGCATTTAAACCACGTGCGGAGCCCTTCTGAGCATGGGTTCTTGTGTATGTACTCAGGTTGCACGTCTCTAAAGTCAGCCTGGCTACGGTATAGTGCCTTATTTTTTGTTTTTCAGGTGAGACACTGATGAGGGGAGAGGTTAAGTAACACATTAAGCTCAAACAAACAGAAATTGGAGAAGGCTGGATTTGAACTTGGGTTTATCTGTCTGATCCAAGAGCTCACATTTTTAGGTATTCAGTACTGTGATAACTCAGCTATGCAACTGCCAATAACCATTGGTGGATTTTAATTATATAAAAATAATTACCAACTGTGGGTTATAAAGAGTTCAAATTGCTCTATTTCTCCACTCATTTTCCTATGGAGCACTTTACCAAAGTACCTTGTCTTGTGTCATGCTTTATAGTTTTATAAATACCTTCTTTCCCAATACATTACCTTATTCAATCATCATCACAATCTTAGGAGAGTCTTAGGGTCATTACTCATTTTGTCAGTAGGGAACTTGAGGCTCAAAAGCATGAAGTGACTTTTCTAGGTTACACTTTCCATCAGTGGTAGAACCAAATCTGGAATTCTCTTTATAAGTCACCTCTTGAGTCAAAACTCAAATAGACAAAGAGGACTTGTGGCCAAGCGATAAGGGAAGGCAGAATAATATCTCCTAAGGCAAAATGTTTTTGGATTTCCCTGCTGTATTGTAACTGGGAACAAATGGGAAGAACCCGTGAACTGAGGTCAGAGAAAATGGGCTTTAAGTATAGCTCTGCTACCTAATTGTGTACACTCAGCAGCTTCCACTTCTAAGCCCCCCAGTCCTCATATGCAAACAGGGGTATTTATATTTACCCTGAAGGACCGCTGTGTCAAATGAGAAAGCTTCCAAGACTCAGTAAATGTTAGTTTCCCTGCCCCTCCCGGTCACGATCTGCTGGTCATACAGATAGCAGAGCACTCAGTCTTACATCCTCTGTTCCAGGGAGGCTGTGCTGGCCAAGGTGAATTCAGAGTGAAGGAAACACCTAGAGTTTTGTTGTATTCCATTCTTCATTGTCAGACATTCTCTGCTTCTGCAAAAGAGACACCACCAGGTGCTGTGATTAATGCATAAAAGATGTGTTGAATGTGTGAGGCCATTCCAGTTTTTCTACAATACCGATTCAGAAATCTCATTGTGAAGTCACTTAAAAGTATGAACTAATGGGTACTTTGGCCACATTTACTAGATTTGAAATCATCATTAATTTCTTTAGTATTGTAATAACATTGCTTTAGATGAACCTTTATAACATAGAAAGTGTATAGTATTTAGCAGTAATTAACATCCTTTAATTAGGAAGAATTGCCAAGTAGTAGTTTTCTCTCTTGCTCTGTTGCAGCTAAGTGCAGCTGGATGGAAATTTAGCTTAATCACAAAGGGAACAGCTTGTGTTTTATGTTAAATTTTTCTTTAATGGATTAAAATATTCTTTGGTATTATATTTTACCATTAAAAGGCACATTTGAATTACCAATGTTATAGAATGTGAATAGCCTAAATGCTGTAAACCTTACAGATGAAATCATTCATCTAGAGATATACACATAGAATATAAAATGAATATATAAATTTGATATGTCTGTCCATATGCTCATCAAGTTGTGTAGGTCTTAATACTGGCATTTCTATTATTATTCCTCTAGAATCACAATATAAAATTTCATATTTTCATGTGCATTTATAGTAAATGTTACTCCTTGCTAACCAGATAGGCAGCTAGGCAATTGCTGGGTATGAAAATTGCTGACATTTTCTGAATTTCAAATGACAAATGAGATGCTCCTGTCAGTTTACTGTGTAACTTCATAGCATATGGTGCTTCTGCTGGTGGGTGTTATTTCAAAGTTTGCAAATCACACCATGAGAAAGTCCCTTTCGTAGGCTCCTGGAACACTCAGCAACTGTGAATCCGAAGTGACAGTACAGAGGGAAAGAACGAAAAAAATAGCTTTTTTTTGACAGTAGATGCAGAAAGGCAGAAAAAGTGAACGATAAGTTAATAAAGGGGGGAGCAGGGGAGGGACGCCAATCTAGAAAAAAAAGCAAGAAATCATCTAAATTCTTTAATTGAAGTATATAATTTTAGATTTCAGAGAAAAAATAAGAATTAAGATGCTGACTAGAATTAGAATAATTGTCCGCGATGTTACACAGAAGCCTAGAAATGGAGGGGAGCTTGTTTCAAGGAATAGGGAATGGTGCCAAAATTATATCTACACCAGAAATCACAAAATAACTCCAAATAATGAAGATTTGAAAAGAAAGCCTCTGCTATTCAAAATGGGTCAGCTTATTTAAAGCCAGCTCCCAGAACCTTCTTTCTTCCATTGCAATCTATTTTAATGGGTCACTTTGTTCTGCTTTGTTAAAAAATGCCCCCATCCCAGAGCTACCAGCCAATTAAATGGTAAAGCCAGTGCAATTGG
Organism: Mormoops blainvillei; assembly: GCA_004026545.1. Taxonomy (NCBI): domain Eukaryota; kingdom Metazoa; phylum Chordata; class Mammalia; order Chiroptera; family Mormoopidae; genus Mormoops; species Mormoops blainvillei. The sequence continues at coordinate 78,431 of PVJD01005750.1, forward strand.
TTGATGGAACTAATTGATGGGACAGTTCCATCACAGTAGTTCGGCCAATTGCCCTAAGGGCCACTGCTCAGGACTCATTTTTCTATATGTTCCTCCTTGGAATCCAAAAATTTCCATTGTTTATCAACCATAAATTTTTCTTTTTATTTATGCCTAAAGAATGCAGAAGTGTGAGTCATCTAAAATGATGTGTTTCTAAAAGAGTAATACTTCTATTTCTGGAATCTTCCAATATTTTTACCCCCAAATCTATGAAATATTAAATTTTTCATGTAGGAAAGGAGTGATTATCTCAGTAAAATAATGAGTGTGCTGAATGGTATTGAATCTCTAGGTTATTGAACATATAGGTGTTAGTAGTTGACCCCAGGCAATAATAACAAAAATAATAATCCTAGGTAAAATATATTCCATTCTAAGCATGTCATGTGAATTTAATCACATAATCCTTACAAAAATCTCACTACCCCCATTTCATAGATGAGGAGACTGAGATACACAAAGGTCAAGCATCTTGCTCAAGTTCCCGTGGGAAGCAGTGTAGCAGCAACCTTCCAGTACTGATGTAGACTACATACTGGTTAAACTGCCTGCAACGCCTTCAGCTCCCCTTTCCCCCACACACTTATCAGCCCTAGGTGGAGGCGTTACAGTTGCACATTTATATTTTATGACTCTGACCCTCCCTTTCAGGTCGCAGATAATTGGATATAAGGGTGGATCATCCAAAAGGTGGATTGGGCCAAACATTTCCTTTCTCCCAAGGCTACTGGAGGTATCTTGGGGTTGGGTGGCCCAGAAGCACCTGAGCAAGGAGAAGAGGCCAGTAGGCTGACACAGAGAAGAGTCACTGTAGAGAGCGGTGGGAAAGGGAGGGACCCTTGGTGAGAAGGGAAGAGCGAACTCTATCAACATTTTCTTGCTCCGTTCTTCTTTGCAGGAGAGTTGGATACACTTCTTGCAGTTGAGTTCCATGGGAAAACCCTATGGCCTTCTGCTAAAACCTTCTTTTTTTCCCTTAAACATGTTTCAGTGAGTTTCTGTTACATAAAACCAAGGGAATCTTAAGAAAACTATGATTCTTCTTCATGGGGCTTTTGTTCTGCTTCACCCAAACCATTCTGAGTTGCACACAACAACACGTGTTTATTCAGGGGCTTCCAAGACATCTATTTCATCCACCCAGCACTGATAAGCATTGACACTGTCATCAGAAGGCAGGATTGACAAAGGGTAAAAATAAGACACCATGTACTGCTTACCTCCCAAAACACTGGGGATGCATTTTAAGAAGATAGTATGTATCAAATCACCTGCCATGATGCTTGGTAAATCAGTCTCTTAAATATTTGTTTTCGTTTTGTTCCTATTTATTAAGTAAAGACTATAGCAACGAAGGGTTCTATATTTTATAGTTTAATACCAATGTAAATCTCGTGCTCGTCCATAAATATGTGAACGCGTGTTAAAGTGTGTGTGTCTCTATTTTCAGTTAGGGAAATGAGCAGTGGAGCAGTATGGTGAAAGGGGGGTCAGGCTGCTTGATAATAACAGTATCCACCTATGACGGTTAATTTTATGTCAACTTGACTGGGCTAAGGGATGCCCAGATAGTTGGTAAAATATTATTTCTGGGTGCGTCTATAGAGTGTTTCCAGCAGAGATTAGCATTTAATGGGTAGACTGAGTAAGGAAGAAAGACTTCCCAAATGTGGTTGGGCATCTTCCAACCCACTGAGGGCCTGAATAGAAAAAAAAGGTGGAGGAAGGACAAATTCACTCTCTCTGCTCCAGCTGAGATGTCCATCTTCTCCTCACCTTGGACATCAGCACTCTCGGTTCTCAGGCGTTCGGACATGGACTAAATTATACCCCAGTTTTCCTGGGTCTCCAGCTTGGAGACAGCAGATCTTGGGACTTTTGGTCTCCATAAACACTTGAGCCAATTCCTATAATAAATCTCTCTCTGTCTTTTTCTTTCTGTCTGTTTCTCTCTTGATATAATATATATATATATATACACACACACACACACACACACACACATACATCACATATATAGATGTGTGTGTATGAATATGTGTCAAGTTTCTCCAGAGAAAGAGATTGGTTCTATTTCTCTGGAGAACCCTGATTAATACATACCTAGAGTTTTAAAAAGTGCCTGGCTCACTGAAAAAACTCAGGGAGTGCTAGTTAGCATTACAATTATCGTTGTCATTATCATCATTGTACCTCTGACCCCTCTCCTTGCCCATCAGCATCACCCCTACATTCTTCGGATTAGTAACTCATAAAGCCGATTCTCTAAATTCTGTAGAAAGACATCGTTGCTGAATAAGTTTGATTTACAGTAGCCGTCCGTGTTTCTTTTCTTAAAAGTAGTGGTTATTAGGCCCACTACCTTTTATTGCTTGCAAATCTCATTTTTCCTTTGTGTCTCCAAGAACTACAATGAAACACTCAAAGATGCTGTTTAGAGTTTTCTTTTGTGTGACACTTTTCTGGCATATAACAATTGCTTACTAAAGACATTTTAATAGAACTAGGTGTAAATTTACTTCCAACTGTTTACCTTTTCCATCATGCTCTAGTAAATGAGGATGTGCGTCTCAAGATGAAGGAGATGGTTGTTTACAGTAATGCTTAACAAAATTCAGATAGTCATACGGTGCAGCTCTCCAGCGTTCTGCTTTCATTTAATATCAAAGTACCATTAAAAAAAGAGGAAAAATACTATAAAAAATTGTAGTATACAGAATCCCACAGAAAGCAATGGCAGGAAATATAGATTGTATGTTACTTTAGGGCAAGAATACAATCTTCTTTCCCTATAACTTCACCAGACACAATAAATGTTGACTGAACTGACATTGATTCTGCCCTTAATACATTAGAAATAGAACTTTTCTTTCAGCATATAATTAACATATTTCTTCAGAGCAGCAGGATAAATAGAGACTGCTGGGTGTCTATCTCGATGCTATTTCATTTTATAGAAAAATAATACAAATAGAGATGACAAGCCATAGCTTCATGCTGTGTAACCCTATGCAAGTATCTAATACTATTATAACCCTGTTAGTGAAGATACTATTGTGATTTGATGCCACAAAACATTACTCCTCTCTGACAGATATTGTAAACCAAAATGCTTTTAAGAGCCAGTCAGCCTTAAAAAGATAGAAGTCCTGTATCCTCATTAGATCCAGCGTTGGGAAAGTTTTCATCTTTCATCTGTCACACTTACTTGATATACATAATATCAACTGCAAGGCCCACATTTGTAATAGCGAGGTGTCCAGGTGTTCTGCTGACATCAATGCTCAGAGAGCCCTGGCTGTGTGTCTTGGGAAATGAAGCCTCTAGGATAGGGAATCGATTGCCGTGTAGCTGAACTCCATCAGGCCTGAGGCATGAAGGAGTGCCAAGAGGCCGCTAAGTTCAGTTGGAAGGCATGACCAATCGAAGTAGCTAAGAGATTACACAAGCACACGTTATCCCTGAGAAATAGCCATCTGAGCAGTACAGTTGCTAAGAGCAAACCAGACTAGGAACAACCCTGGGGCACGGAGTACCCCGAACCATATTTTCATGACTCTTAAAAACTAGGGCTACATGCCCTGGCTGGTGTGGCTCAGTGGATTGAGCATCGGCCTACAGACCGAAAAGTCGCTGGTTCGTTTCCTGGTCAGTGCATATGCCTGGGTTGCTGGCTGGTCCCCAGCTGGGGGCGTGGAAGAGGCAACCAGTTGATGACATTGATGTTTCTCTCCATATCTTCCTCCCTCTCTCCCCTCTCTCTAAGAATTAATGCATAAAATATTTTAAAAAATAAATAAAAGCTAGGATGCCTTTATTGGACAAATTAGAAAAATGATTGCTTTCTAGTTGGATGTGCTAGTTATTAATCTCTTATGCCCTCTTAGCCACAGATGCACTCTTCATTGCCCTGTTAGTGATACTGGAACATTTCTCCTGTGCCAACTAGCACTAAGTTATGCCTGTCAATAGAGTGTGCTGGAGGGGTCCAGGAGGAAGACAGGGTTTCTCCCCCTGGTTCCAGAGTGTGCTCTCTTTTGGCACGAGAGGCACCTCCCCATTGGCATCTTCCCCTGGCTTCCCAAAGGATGGCTTCTCAGCAAGTCCTGCTCTTCCTGCACTTCAGCAAACTTCCCTGCTGTTAGTGGATGCTGCCAGGCTGTTTCCAGCAAAGCCCATCTTTCAGCCATGGTGGACAGGGGTCTTTCTTTTAAATCTGTTCATTACTTGGGTGCTTTACCTCTGTTGTAGAGGTAGTGGTAGCTGATCCCTATGTCAGTCATCCTTGTATTGTTGAGACTTCTCTTTATCTTTAGTCGCTAACCCCCTACTACTCCAACCCTCTACTGCAGATAATTGTTATTTATATTAAACTTTCCCTGTGTGGTTTCTGTCTCCCGAATGGACCCTGACTGACATATTGGATGAATTAGAATGGTGACCCTTTGATGAGATTTAGTGAGTAAGGGCGACTTTCTTTGTACAAAGGAAAAAGTGTCTCTCTCTTCAGGTGGCAGCAGCCCTCACCAGGACTTTCAGCTTTCTGGGTGAGCAAGGGCTAGACCCCTAATGGCTTCAGCACACTGGGCAGGCGCTTTTTAGCAGGTGTGCCACCTGCGCAGTCGTTAGGAGTAGCCCTTCTCTGGGCCATTGGAGCTCTCCATATGAAAGCGAAAGGTGAATTGCTATGTCTCTGCTTTCACGATGACCTTAGGCTAGTGGAAGAGGCCGACTAGTAAATAAACCATGGGAAGTAGTTTTTTTTTTTTAATTTTACTTATTTTATTTTTAGACAGAGGGGAAAGGAGGGAGAAAAATAGGGAGAGAAACATCAGTGTGTGATTCCCTCTCGTGTGCCCCCTACTGGAGATCTGGCCCACAACCCAGGTATGTGCCCTGACTGGGAAATCGAACTGGTGACCTTTTGGTTCGCAGGCCAACGCTCAAATCCACTGAGCTACACCAGCTGGGGAGAAGTAGGTTTTAATGGAGGGAAACACAGGGTACTATGGAGAATTAGAGGAGAGAGACATTGCTGCATAACAAATTACTGGTTCCAAAACACAGAGGCTTAAAACAAAAATAAATACTTATATAGCTTTTGTGAGTCAGGAATTTGGTAGTAGCTTAGCTGAATGCTGCTGGCTTGGGATCTCTCATGAGGTTACAGTGAAGGTGTCAGTCAGCACTGCAGTCATTGGAAGGCCGAATGGGGCTGAGGCCCTGCTTCTACCACGGCTCACTCACGTGGCTGGAGCCTGGGTACTCGCTGTCGGCACAAAGCTTCAGCGCATGGACCTCCCTAGGGCTGATTGAATGATTTCAAGATATGGCAGTGGGGTTCCCCCGGAGTAAGTGATAAAAGAGAGAGAACAGAGTAGGATTTACTATTGTTATTATGACCTAGCTTCAGAAGTCACACATTTGACAATTTCCTATAGGTTACAATGGCCAATTTTATTCATGGTGGGAGGAGACCAAAAAGAATGTAAACATTAGGAAGTAACCTTATTGGGAGCCACCGTAAATTCTGGGGACTGCAGATCCCCTAGGACAAACGGGAGGGAGGAAAGTCTTCTGCAGGAGAGAATGTTGGAGTGAGTCCGATAGGCTCCATTAGCAAGTAAACAGTATAAGAATGTTCCAAGCCAAGGCATCCGCATGTGAAAAGGCCGGGGAAGATAAAAGGCAACGGAAAGCTTGTAAGTATCACCCAGTTGTAAGCTTCAGGTCTGGAGCTAGGTGGGTAGTGCTGGACGGATGCAGCGAGAAATGAGGCTGGACAAACTGTTAGAGGTAAAATCATCAAAGAAGCTTCTCTGGCATTTTCCTTAGAGGATATGGGCAGCCATGGGACAATTTTAATCAGAATAATGATTCTTAAAACTTGCACCTCAAAAGGAAGCCACCCATTGCAGTGTTTATTCCCAACACTGGTTAGAAGGAGCCAAATGCCTTCAGTGTGCACTTCCTGCCCTCTTCTCTGTTCTTTCTCTGTTTTTCTACTCCTTAAGCACGTCTGAAATGTAAGGGGCATGGTCAGGGTGAAATGACAAGATCTGTTCTGGCTTTTTCCAGTCTCCCCGAAGCCCCCTTTACAGGCTTGCAGGCTTGCTCTGGGTGTTGCAGGGACTCTGGTTGAAAACAGACCCAGTGATACTGGCTTTAGTCAGTGACAGCGCTTGAGTCAAGGAACATTATCACACACACACACACACACACGCACCTCAGTTAGGTCTGGGGCTCGGGATTAGGAAGCATCATCTGTCTCTTTTAGGAACATAAGCAATTTATAAAGTCAATTTCCAATTTTCCAAGGAAGTAGGAATAAGACAGAAAATTCAAATCCTCACATAATTTTCCAGTCTTACTTTCATTAATATTGTCATATTTTTCTCTCGAAGCACCTGAGATGTGTAAGAGTCCGTTTATCAGTAACAAATTGCTTAAGTTTAATCCTTTCCTTCAACTCATTCACATATCTTGGTAATTTACTTTCCCTTTTTAAGACAATTGGCTAACCCACAAAGTTAAGGAGTAGGTATGGTTAGCTTTTAAGTCTCTTTCAGGTTGAGAAGATCCCATTTTATGAATTTCATATTTCAAGGACTCTTACAGGAGACGCCAGTAGATGTGAGAAGTGTGAGATATGAAAAGTGATACAGTAATTAACAAGCCATGTAATTAGTCCCTGAATAATTTAAAATTTCATATATACTAGACCCTGTGTTTTACCTGCTATTGACATAATTTAGATAACAGAGGGAAGAGTCATCAAAAAACTCTTAATGAAGAGGAAACCCGTACTGCTGATTCCTGGTTTAAGTTTTTTCCAGAAGTACCCGAACTCCATTAGTAAGCTCTTAGGAAAGATCACACACATTTACAATTCATTGTCCATTTAAATTGTGTGTGCGTGTGTGTGTGTGTGTGTGTGTGTGTTGTGTGTATAGTCTTTTTTTTTTAGTATTACCTTAGGGTCTTGCATCTTCTATTCAGTCCACTTCTTCTGAGATATTTTTTGGTTCCGGATACGTTTTCTGAGTGCTCTGCACTGGTGTGATCTGCAGAGTCCCAAGGACTGAGGAGCCATTCTAGCAGCCAAGAAAGATACAGGAGACCTGGCTGAAAGGGGTGAAACTCCCAACCAGGAAAGAGTTCACAAGGCAGGGGCCACGTGGGAGGGAAAAGCTCTGATGGACTACTGAATCCCCCCGAAACTTTCTTCCTCAATTATAGCTATTTGAGGTGACTGTGGACCAGATTTCAACTGGTCACTTTGTTTGTTGGCAAGAGTAATAGTTAATTTTATGTGTCAAAATGTGGCTGGGCCATTGGATGCCCAGATATTTGGTCGAACATTATTCTGGGTATTTCATTAAGAATGTGTTTTGGATGATGTTAACAATTGAATTAGAAGACTGATTAAGGTACATTGCCCTCCCTAAATTGGGTGGGCCACATGCAATCAGTTGAAGGCTTGACCAGCACAAAAAGGCTGATTCTCCCTCAAGTAGGAGATAATTCCTCCTGCCTGTGGGAGGAACTGGCTGCCTACATAAAACGTAACCATCTTGGGGTAGGATGGGTCATGGGAAACTTTTTTCTACCTCTGTGAAAGTTTTCTCTATCTACTGAAAGGTGACTTAAATTCTTCTTTATTCTTTTTTTCTCAGTGTATTTCCAAGACTTCCAAGAATATAGCATTCAAACAGTTAATTATAGCAATTTTGGATCAGTTAGGACCCAGACAGAAAATTGGAAACATTAGGTATTTCAGTAGAGGGAATTTACAATAAAGAATTGCTTAAACAAATGTTAGAAGAATGAAAAAGCAAAGGGTGAACATTTAAATAACATGGAGTGATTACAGGAGTAGCCACTGTAGGAGCAAAGGGAAGAGGTTGGAGTTATCTAAACCTAGAAGTTCAGGGAAGAGGCCCTGCAAAGCTGGAATTCTGCCCTCTCAGTGCGGGGAGCTGTATAACAGCTCCTAGCACCTCAGGGAGTCAGAAGACTGGCCCCATGAATTTAGGACTCAGAACCTTGAGGGGACCTTCTTCCCAGCTCGTGCCTCTAGAGTACCTGGGAATGATGAAGCAAGCTGGAGACTGGGACTACTGCTACCACTAGGCTATCGTTGACGAGACAGAACAACTGACCTGTAGAAATCAAGCCCTTATCCCCTCTCCCTACTTCTACTAGTCATAGCTAACAGACAAAGGAAAAATAGTTTTTGACAAATCCTAGCTATGGCATCATAGAGGACAGACGGATGCATTTCAATCTGAGAGACAGTAGTTTAATAACCAGCACACTTATTTTTAATGGAAAGATTTGAAAACTGGTTTTGAATAGAAGAAAACCTGGGGGAACAGATTTTAATGAAATGGAGGGGAACATAAATGAAATTACTGGAGGTGGGGGGTTGGCTCTAGTAGCGTATCCTTGTGACAGTTTTGCACAGTGTCGTCTTTGACTGAAATATTTGATGTCTCTAGGTAGTGTTAACAAAGAAGGGTTTAAGCTAGCTGTAAGTATTAGTAAGTAGATAAATAACGAAATAGTAATCATTTATGTTTAAAATTTGTATTGTCTAACTGCTAAGCATAGTATAGAAACTTTTTATATCCACACGAATAATTTTATACTCTTCAATGATGCTGATAAAAACAATTAAACTAATTGTAGACTTAGGAAATAACTATAGTAATATAATCGAAACATTAAAACATAATCACTTTGGGAAATTTTACAATATTTGACATATTTCAAGAGTTAACATTGGCTAATCGCTGTGTGCCCGGCAATGTTTTCGGTGCTTTATGTGTATTAGGCCACTTAGTTCCCACGGTGGCTTTATTTCTCTTATTGTCTCCATTTCATTGATAAAATAACTATGACAGAGAGAGGTTAAGTAACTTGCCCGTAATCACACAGCCCTAAGTGGCAGAGCTAGGGTTTTAATCCAGTATTCTGACTCTTAAGCATTTCATGCCACTTCCTTGGTAAAAACATTTTTTGGACTAAAAATAAATAAATAAATAAATAAATAAATAAATAAATAAATAAAAAAAAAAAATCCTTCCAAGTCATTTTAGAACCCTTAATTTCCTAACTATAAATAATGATACTAGTTTTTGCATGATAGGATTGTTGTAATGTTTACATAATATAGTATTTGTTAAAAGTTCTAGTACAAGCCCTGGCTGGTGTGGCTTAGTGGACTGAGTGCCAGGTTGTGAGCTGAGACGTCACTGGTTCGATTCCTGGTCAGGGCATATGCCTGGGTTGCATTCCAGGTCCCCAGCTGGGGCATATAAGAGGCAACCAATTGATGTACCTCTTGCACATTGACGTTTCTCTCCTTCTCTTTCTTCCTCCCTTACCGTCTCTCTAAAAATAAATAAAATAAAATAAAATAAAAGTCCTAGTATAGGATTTGGCAGGTATGAAGTCCTTAATAAATGGTAGCTATCATTTATACTTCTGAATATCTTTACTGAGGTAAGTGAAATGTAAATCATCTGGGGGTACACATGATATTATGGAAATAAATAAAAATATTTCCTGTAACTAAGATTAATGAGCAAAGGGAAAGATCATACTGGCCACTAATGCAGCCTGATAAAACAACACTCTATTCTGTTAAGGATCGCATGGATTTCCTGGTGTGCTTTCTACACAGCTAGTTATGGTAATAGATCATTACCTGAATAATCATCCTAACTTTTAAAACCTCAATTTTCCAAATAAATGGGGAAGCAAGAGAACAAAAAATTACTAGCAGAGCTAGTAATAGGTCTATCTTTTGGCTACCTACTAGCCGTCTTCAATCTGCACCCAAAGGGAAAATACAACTTTGGTAATGGGATAGTAATGGCTTATAAGGTGATTTATTTTTCTGTTTGCTGTTTTAAAAAAAGAGAGATGAGAGTATAATATAGAGTAATGACTAGAGTAAAATCTTGTGTGATTGTGGATAGAGCAAATATAATAACATGCTCCTCTAGCATGAAATAATTTATTCCTTCTCATTATTCTAGAAGTGCATGAACATGTATGTACAAATGTTTTAAATGAGAGCCCTGTTTGGTAAGGTTATTTACTGAAGAGACCTTGTATGAATATCTGTATAAGGTTAGGCCTCCATAATGGTTAAAACTTCTTAGATGGGCCACAAAGAAGAAAAGCAAAAATGCAACACATTTTTCTTGGGGTGTTTTAGGAAATTTCGAAACAGGGGTAGAATTGTAATACCTAAAGCATCTCAGGTTTGTAACCAAGGCAACTCTTCCCTCTCTGTGTTAGTCTTTCCTGTTGATTATTTATTATAATACCAATAAATGCATCTGAGAGAAGTCTCTGTTTGTTGTGAGAGACAATTAGCACTGCAAGTAAAAACAGCAGATTTAAATAAATCGGGGGACTCAACAGCGTGACCTGATCTCTCAGGAACAAGCAACAGCTTTGGAATATGACCGAGTCTTGTGTTTGCGGCAGCATCTGGCGTGTGAGCGGTCATCCAAAGTTACTTGAGGTCTCGTTACCCGTTGCTCTAGTTGTTACAGTTGAAAGCCATTTGTTTCTTTTTAGATTATACTGGAAAAGAGTTTAATAAGTCCAAACCTGCAAGAAGATGATACTAAATTTTCAATGATAGGCTTATTCAAACAACTTGTCTCTACATGTAACGCTTTATTAAAAATATTTTCTTCAATTGCTGTCATAATTACTCTTCACTGTTATATAGACTGTGAATGGAAAGCTCACAACTCCTGATCTCTATATCTTTGCTTCGCCTGCAATTTTGCTTTCAAAATAAAAGTCACCATTAGTATTATGACCATTTACTGAAACCATTACATGGCGTAAACTCTCAAAATCAGTATTATATTAACCTGTGGACCTATAGCTCTTAGAGAGTTTTTGGTCTCAATAAATCCTCAGTGTTCCAAGGACAAATAAATTTTCCTTGACTGAACTATACTGGTTTTCGGATTCTCATTTACAATTTCTATAAACAATCACTTTCATCTCATGTTTGCATGTGATGGGATTTCTGCTAGGACGATACTCCTAACTAGCCTCTCTCTTCAGTTTCTCTGATTTGTTGAGTTCAAAAGAAGAAACCAAACATGCTGGATTCAGTCCTTCTGGACTTTTCTTTTTCAGAGTGAACTGTCCACAGGATTTATGCCTTCCTGTCAGCCCTCTGTGGTAAGGGCTCTGTTTCTGGGGGAAACCGCCTGCAGCTGTCAAACTACAGCGCTGAATAAAGAAGCCAGTCTTTTAAATTCAGCAATAAAGGAAGATCTAAAGTCATTCTCCCATCAGCTTTAACAGTAATAAAGCTGTTGGTTTAATCTCTGTTTGTCTATCTCTTCTATCTGTTAAGCGTTTCTGATTCATTTGGAAAAGAGATGTTTACTGGCCATCCCCAACACCTAACATATGTTTTCCATATGAAAAATAGCTGATAAATATTAACTAATGACAAAGTCATGGAATGTAAATTCCATGAGAGCAGAACCCTTGCTTGTCTTGTTCACTGCTATTTCTCTAGTACATAGAAGTTATTTAAGGAAATTTTTTTGTTGAGTGACTGAAACTTCTGTAGTTCAGATCACAAATGTTCTCACTCACATTTCAGAATAAAGCATTTGGGATACTTCACATCTTTGTGCTACCCAAAGGTTAATGAAAGATGATCTCAATGTAAATGAAGGGACTGGGACCACTGCAGAATCACCAAAATATTCACAGCAGAGGCTGACACTGTGGTGTGCCATGGGTTAGAATTTAGGCTTATCTAAGTGAGCTTATTCTCTGGCCCAGGACCAAAGAACTGGGAAATGTCAAAGGGTGGAAAAGAAACAAAGAGCCCTGACATGACCAGCGGCAAAGGCTAGTCCTAAGGAGCCCAGGGAAAAGCTTTGGGGTGTGAAAGGCGGGTCACAAAGTAGGACTGGAGCTCACATGATACTGGGCATAAAATGATCCAAGAATACTGTCTCTGAGCCACCACTTCCAACGGGATGTGTAGAATGACATAGGGTATCATGGCATGGGACCCTGAGAAATACGTTTTCAAAACAAAGCTGTTCTTGTTGCCAAGGAGAGTGGACTTTGAAATCTATGTTTTGATCCTGTCTGCTTAAGAGACTCATTGGCAGAGGGGGCTCTAGCAGGACAAACTAATCTGAACCCAAACAAAAAAACAAAACAAAACAAAAAAACAAAAACAAAAAATCCCCGAAAACAACAAAAAAACAAAACTGAGGAAGATAAGCACCTAGAACTCTATATCTTGGAGGGGCAGAAAACCCTCAGAAATGGGTTATTTAAAGAGAACTATAAGCATTTGCAAATAAAAATGCCAAAGTTCATCCCAGAGACCTCAAAATCTGGAAAAATTCCCAGAATATAAATGTGTAGAAGAATAAAGACACCACACAGAGAAGAATCAAAACTAGAACAAAGCAGAGATATGCTATTCTTTCGCTCACGGCAGCTTAAGATTTCTAGTAGGAATTGGCCTATCATCTCCACTGCAGTTTTTATAATTTGTTGTCTATAATTAGGCCTAAGAAGAGCCAAATGGATGTAGCTCTCTTTCCTGCGTATGGATTCAGGCATTCCCCAGAAATCTCTTAATGAAGTCCCGAGGCTATATCATTCTTTTGGATATTGTTATATATAGGATTCATCTCTTGGAGTTAACATATGGTGCCTGGCATGGGTATGAACATGCCAACAGGATTGTGTAATTCTGTCTTAGTAAGGCATATTACTTAAGCAACAGAGTCCCTGGAGTTCTGGAGTAGTACTGAAATGCAGGCCCTAGAGTTAGGACGCCTGAGTTTGAACTCTGCCCAGCCACTTACTAGCTAGCTGTAAAAGCTTGGATCAGCTAGTCATCATTTTTAGCTTCAGTTTCCTCATCTGTATAAATGTACAAATAGGGATTATAGTAGTACTTACACCATAGGACTGTAGCAAGAATTCAATAAGGTGGGTCATATACATCAAATAAGTATTTATATAAGGTGAACTGATTACCTGTTCATATAAATTTAATGAGTTTTTCCAAATAGATAGTTCACATAAAGCCCTTTGTGCAGTGACTGGCATATGATTGAATATATACAAATAGTGAGATATTACCATTAATGGATCCTGCAAACATGTGCTGAGTCCCTGCTGTGTACTGAGTGACTGTCGAAAATCTGCTGAATATTCAGCTAGAGCTACCAGACAGTACTTTATATAGCAATGATTTTTTTTTCTTCCAAAAAGCATAAACACTGTATGATTGGGTTGCCTCTCCCAACGTACCACTCTGCTTGCCTGTGGACATTTTACGGATAAGTGAGCTGGGAGGATGATCAGTAAGCCCCGGGTCCCCTGCCTTTCCCATCTTGCTGTTTTCAAGGACATTTATTCCCATTACTTATTTCTTCCTCGTTTCCTTCCCTTCCTCCTTCACATATTTCTAAGCCTCTATTATGTGCACCATACAGCGTTAGAAGCGGTAGAAATCTCAAGTAGCTCATGCACACACATGCACACACACTGCATGTTCTGAAGTATTTACAAATGTATCTGAGGAGACAAGATATAAAAAGTTAAATATATGAGTTGAACGGCAATGCGAGATACTAGTGCAAGACATGCACTAGGGCTGTTTTGATATGTGAGCGATGATACGCCTTATAAATTTAGCATCTCACACATTCAGTCTAGCTGTTAATAATCCAGAATTTTTGATTCCTTCTTTCTCACGGAGATAACTTTATAGATCATGAAGAGGTAGAAATTACCTAATTCAGTGGTGCTGGAGGAACTTCATACCTTAAGCAGGAGAAAGTTAGAGATCCAAGTGAAGGAAATTCAGTGTCATTAACATTTTGGGAAATTGATGCAATTATTTGTTAGAGGGTCTCTCAAAATCAACACCAAATTCCTACTGGGGTTTGTATGAACATAAGATGTGAAGAGAAAATTTGCTCACTAATGATATACACAGAATTATTTTAAATAGTGATGTTACAATAAGTGGAGCTAATGTATTTGGAAAATGTGGTATGAATCACAGACACTCATAAAGGAGGAAAAACTTGGAAAGTAGTAATGCTAAATGGCTTGGGGTGATAACTCGTAGCAAATTTATAGGACCATGTAATGCAAGGGGGTGCAGAAAAAAAGGCAATATGACTGTCGGTAGACTAAGCAAAGAAATCACATTATAGATCAGGAAAAATATAGGCAAGTCTGCTTATATCTCCTTGGCAAAACACTTTTGGAATAATACACGTGATCTCAGGATTGCAGCGCAAGGAAGATGTTGAAAAACAAAGGAGATTCGAATGTGAAAAGCACAAGTGATTATAAAGACCTGCCAGATTGATTTATGAGGGATGAATGGCACAACGATCACCTAAATATGTGCGTATATGTGCACATCTCTTAGAGAAACCCAATGGTTATCAAAATAATTATAGCCTTCTTTTGCAGTTCTATTGTCGGGGATAAACATTTGTTGGCTTAAATAAGATCCCTTGCCTTGAAGAGGAGATTATTTTGCACTTCATCATCAGTCAGACCCTATTCAGGAAACAAAATTATGTGCAACTCACATGCAGTTGTAAAATTCAAGCTCATTTGTAATAAACTAAAGAGATTATAGTTCTAAAAACAAATGGCTCTAGTGGCAATAGGAATGAGAAATAACCTTAGCTGACGGATAACTAGTAGTTGTTGCCGGACTTATTCTTGGCCAATAGCCCAAGTGCAAGGTTTAAAATTTTATAAATATAATATTTTAAAAGAAGAGGTGATTAATAACCTTGGGAGAGAAGAGGTAATAGGACGGAAAAAGAAATTAAAAACAGAGGCTAAAGGATGAGATGTGTTCTCAGTGACATAGTGGAAAAGGTGAGAGAACTTAAATTAAGTTAATTATCATCAGAAAGGTGCTTAAAATTACCTTTGTTCATTTTAAAAAGGATAACTATGGCATGTCACAAATTACTGAATTTATTATATGAATACATAAAGAAAACATGAGTGTTTTAAATGTAGGAAAAATAGTCCTTATTACATATATTATTTACTCAAAAGGCTGACTATGCATATGTAAATGCTACAAAAGAAATAACTTTAAATTCCTTACATAATCAACTGACATTTTGACATTTTATATAGTGAACTGCAAAAAAAGTCAACAGTAAATGTGAAAAATTGTAGAATATATATAGCTCTAAAATTATTGTGTTTTATTTATAAATGGGCTTTAGGATAAATTCAGGATGAATTGTTTTTCATTTGGAAATAATTGCCTATAAGTGCTATATATTTAAAAAAAAAGAAAGTTATAGGCAAACACACAACTTATAAAACTAAAGTATTTTAATGATTTGGTTCCACAGATATTTATGTCTGAGTTTATGGGAAGTGTTTTGAAATTCATGCAGAGTCCTGAAAAACAGTTATAGGACAAATGATTCATATTGAGGTCAACCGAGTTATAAATCAAAATATAAATGTTCTTCACAGTACATTTATTTCTAACGTAGTTTATAAAATAACCTATTTATGTGGTGAAACAAAGCATGTGTATTTTAAAATTTACTTTAGTCAGAATTAACATCTTTTGAAAAAGCCAAAATTAGCTACAAACATATCACTCCTCTGTACAAAAACTTTTGATTGCTCACCATTGTTTATTGAAACAAATGAACAATTTTCAGCTTTATAGGTAACTCAATTATCTTCTCCACTCTTTTACACAGTGTAGATGACTGTGTAAAAGAGTAGAATTTACTTTTCCTATTTCATTAATTCATAGCTTACAACTTAATACTTGGTCACTTCTTTTTGAAGTGAACAGAATAACTTTAAGCATCTTTCTGATCGTACTGAAATTATTTTAAGTTCTTAGAAGACATCTCATGTGCTTCCTCTGGACTGGTTGTTGCAAATTCAAATGCCTGTCAAGGGCATGCAGGCGACATCAGTAGGTGCAGTGGATCCGAAGGGCACCAGGCCAGTGGCTGAGGGCAGCCTGTCTAAGGGTCAGCCTCTGCACAGCTCTGACGGACATGCAGTAATGGTACCTTTGGTTACTGTCTCTTACAGTAGAGGAGCTAGAAATCTAACACTGACATGAAATTTCCAATTTTTGAACGTGAGAATTGATTCAAATAATAACAATGAAAGTACCATGTAAACCCATTGACTTTTAGCTTTACCTCTCTGGCAAACTAAACCAAATGGCCCGGCCTCCGTGTTCACACTAGTCCATTGGGCAGGACGGTTGTCTTCCCTGTTTTCCTGTCGCTTCACTCTGACACGTCCCTGGATCCTCGTAACGACACTTCCCTTCTCTTTCTCCAAATCTCTTTTTTTCCCCTTGAATCCATGTAATATTAAACCCTTTTCTACTCCAAATTCTGCTATGTATCTTACTTATAAATGTTTTATTCTTTTTCTTAGCAGTATAAACTCCCTGAAGGCAGAGATTATTTTACCATGTCTGACACTTAGGAGACGTTCAGTAAATGCTCGTGGAGTTAAATTGAATCAGATATGGGGGGTATCACTTATAGACGCCCCATCAACAATGTTTTTTATGGAGACTCTCATTTGAGCTGAACAGCGTAGAGTTAATATTTACAAGGCTAAAGTCTAGTGAAAAATTTAGTTAAATCATGTTTCTTTAACAGATGGTGCATCTGTTTCCTAATGCAGCGTTCCGACTGTGTAGAGTTGTCATAATCAAGTCGTAGTTGCCTGCACAGTCTTTGGTGACTGAAGAACCTTTCTTATATGTGGACTTGAAGTTGTGCTCCAATGCTATTCAATAACTGCTCCTGCCGTTACTTGATTCAGTGCAGATGATTTGGGAGTCGATGTCCTTCTCTGACCCGAACAATTGATGAAGTGCTTCTTGGTTTCACTTTGGGAAGGCAGGCAGTTTAGCATGAACTGGCTTATATGGTTAATTCCTGAGATGACCCTGGGACCCAAGATGCAGTGTTTTCTGGCTTTCTGGCTCTTAAAAGCTTGTTCTAATGCTTGAGTTAGTGCCAAGAGGGTACTACTCTACAGAGCCTGAGGTGTGTCGATGGACTTTTTTTAAACCTCTTGAGCACTAACTACACTTATCCATCATAGAACATTGTTTAGAAATTGTTATCATTCATACTTCTCTTTGTTTGACCTGTGTGAAGTGTGTTGTTTATAAGATAGCTGGATGTGTAGTGGAAAGATTATTAAAACTGAAATCAAGAGATCAGCTGTTTAATTTTGAAAAGCAAGGAGCTCACCTGAGTACCTGAGTCTAGTATTCTCATGTGTAGAATAAAAAAAATGATATGGTTGTCTCTTAGAGGAATCCTCATTTCAGGATTAAATGAAATAATATATATGAAAACCTTTGAGAATATTCCTTTCAAGGGTCCACTATCATTCATTTAAAGAGCTTATGCCTGTGTTCCTTTGGTGGTAGATATCTAATTTCTTAGGAACTCTTTTGAGTCAGCTAGACCAAACTGGGCCAACCCCATCGGTTTACATATTATCTATGGCCATTTCTCTCAACAGAGGCAACACTGAGTAGTCATGACAGAAATCTTAGGTCCCACAAAGTCAAAAAAAATTAACATCTAGTTCTTTACAGAAAAAAGTTTCCTGATTCCTGAGTATTTTTCCACTTGCAAGAGATATTCATATATTTGGCTTCAAGTCTGAACTTGAAGAGCACCCCAACTAGATCTTCTCAGATTTACTGTTTATTTTTCCTGTGGTCACAGGGCAAGAACGAAAACACCTGTGGGATTTGGGGCCAGAAAAATAATTACTTCTCAGTCTTATCTCCTGCAGCCAGAAGAAAACATCTGTTTTTTTTCATTCTGCAGAGAAGGGCAGAATTAAAACTCTCTGTGGACTTTCGATATATTTCTGGCACAGAGAAGGAAGGGTGGAAGGCGGGCAAGAACATTTCTGGTTTGAGTGAATGCAAGGTTAATGCAAGTCAAATTAGCTGAGGGTGAAGCCTTGGCTTTAAAGTTTATACCTAAATAAGACTCATTGCTGTTTTTGAACCGATGGATAGATGTTGGCGCAAGTCCCACTAATTCTTTGATTTGTTTAATAAAAGTCATTAAAAAAAATCAAATGGATCACTGGGCAAGAATTTGACCAGAAACACCTTCCAAGTGATAATTAGCTTGCCATTTTTTCCTGAGTTTTATGTTACCATAAATATTCATGACACATTCCCCATCAAATTGTAAGTTCTTCAGGAAACACTGATATCAGTTTAAGAAGAACATGAATCAGGCTGATAAAGCTAATTGGTTAGGGTTCTTTTTTCTCCTTCATTTTAAATAAAGCTGTCGAAGGTTCCCAGGGTAATGAAGAGCTGTGTTGTTATGACAACTGCTTATTCTTTTCTCTTTGAAGAAGCTTGTGATGTGATAGGCAACATATCAGGAGTAATGAAAACAAATGATAAGTGGGACGCATCTGCTTAGAGGAATAACCAGCACAAACTTAAACCATTTTACTGGCTTTTGGTTACTATTTTCAAGGCAGGAAATTCACATCACCTGAGCTAGTCATTTGTGCCAATTTCCACTGCTTCTTGATCCAAGAATTGCGTTACTCTGAGAGGATTTAGGTGGGCACTGAGATCTTTTTTTTGCCCATGTTGCTCACTGTCTAAACTGCTCTTCTCTGGAGGAAACACCAGAAGTGATGGTTTATGAGGGCGATGGAGCACATTCTAAAATGATTCCAAAAGTTCACTTGATTTACTTACTCTGATTTCTTCAAGCAAAAGGAAATTTGTACTGTGGCTCTCAAGCTCACTTCCTGCCTCCACAGTGCGGCATTCGCGTGTTGCTTTTTGCCAGGTCCTTTCACACTCCCTCTCCCCTTTAACTTCAACAGCTCAGGGAACTTGTTGATACTATCTCTACCTCACAGAGGAGAAATCCAACCCCAGAAAAGTCTAAGGGGTACGATCGAGGTAATCTGACTGAAAATAGTTAAGTGAGAATTCAAACAGAAGTCTTTTGACTCCAGTTGATCTTTACAAGATACCCTCTATAGCTGAAAAAGAAAATTGATTTGAATAATTAAAATATAACAGAAAAGCTATTACTCTTACTCTAATTCCTCCTCATTTGTATTGAGCTAAGAAACATCCAAACCTGTAGAGAATTTTATGAGTTTATTGGAACCAAACTGATAACATTTGTAGCTTCTTTTATACATTTGAAATTAAGGAGGGGACATAAGGAAGATTGGAGAAAGCTAGGCAAGGACTGGATTGCACGATAGTTAACAAGATTATGTGCTCTCTTTATGGTTAATACTCCCTTAAGCAGTATTACTTTTGGCATTTCAAAGATGTGTTAACGTAAATGCCCCAAAAACAATGGACAGGGCTGGCTTAAAATCTTTCACTAAAGAAGTTACAGGCCTGCCCCAGCCAGTGTGGCTCAATTGGTTGGGCATTATCCCGCAAACCGAAAGGTCATGGTTTGATTCCTGGTCAGGACACGTACCTGGGTTGCAGGTTCAGTTTGCAGTCAGGATGCTTATGGAAGACAGCTGGTCAATGTTTCTCTCTCACATTGATCTTTCTCTCCCTCTCTTTCTCCCTCCCTTTTCCTTCCTCTAAAAAATTGTTTAAAAAGTTAACAACAACAAAAGAAGTTATTGGGCTGGGGTGTGACTACCCACTATGATCTATCCAATTAAGAATTGTTGAGTAGATCACCCTGTGAGGTTACTTTTTCATAGAAACCCCCCCCCCTTTTTTTATCCACATTTGCTTGCTAAATACTTAGCCTAACTAGCCTAATGCATTTTTCCCCCAACTCTCGGTCATGAGCCATTGGGGGTTATGCAATTTTATGAATAAAACACAGGTTATTCTTTAAAAAAGTAATGACAGGCTAGATTACAAAATACTAGGGTTTTTCTCACATATCATCAGGGTAAGTATGGTAGCCAAACGAAAAGAGTCAAAAAAGTACTGCTAAGTGAATGCTTTCTTAGGTGACAGAATGCCACTAGTTTGGCTAGGAAAAATTTAGAGTAGGGACATATCTTAATAGAATGGCATCTCCCACACAAGGCCCTTAGGAAAGGCAACATGGCACAGGTATATATGACAACGGTAATCATATGCCAGTTTTTCCAGTACTTTGAATTCAATAATTTAATAAGTATATAGTATGTGTCATTCATTCTCTATGGATGGGTCACCACAGTTAGGATAGAAAAAAAATTCCTGCCTCACAGAGCTTGTATTCAATACCATTTTTTAATATTTTAAAAACAGATTTCTAGAAGTACAACTGACAAACAATAAACTGCATGTATTTCAACTGTATAATTTAACTTTAAAGTAATAAAATTTAGCATACACACATACCTGTTAAACCCCTCCCTACCCCATTCAATCCCCAAACAACCATTCATCTGTTATCCGTCAATATGGTGGGGTTTTTTTTGTTTGACTTCTCTTTCTCAACATAGCTATTTTGATATTCATCCATGTTGCTTCATATATAGGATCCCATTGTATGAATATACCACATTGTTTATTCATTTGTTGATAGACATCTGGATTGTTTTCAGGTCTTCACTACTGTAAATACAGCTGCTGTGAACATTTGTGTACAAGTTGTGTGGAGATAGGCATTCATTTCTTGAGTAAATACACCTAAGAAGGGAATGCCTGGTAGGTGTATGTTTAACTATTTAAGAAATTTTTAAACTGTTTCATAGTTGTTATACTGTTTTATATTTCTTCCAGTAGTACATGAGCTTCCAATTGCTCCATACCATAATTTCTTTTTTCATTTTAGATTTTAATAGCTGTGTAATGGGATTTCATTGTGGTTTTCATTTGCATTTCCCTAACTACTAATGATGTTTATGATCTATTTTTATTTTTGCTTTACATGCTAATTATATTTCAGGGAAAGTTAAATAATAAGAAAAAAGTTTTTATATTGTCCACATAGTTCCTAATGCATTATTTCAGCATGTGAATTAAAAAAAATTTTTTGGCCTTCATTTTTGAAAGGTATTTTTACTGAATATAAAATTCTATGTTGACAGTTTTATTCTCCCGTTACTTTAAAGACACTGCTCCACCGTCTTCTCATTTGTTTTGTTTCCAATGAGGAGTCTGTTATCCTCCTTGTTATTTGCTCTCCTGTATATGATGTTCCTTTTTAATCTCTGGCTGCTTTAATTTTTTTTTCTTTTTTTTTTATGACTGATTTAAACAGGTAAATTACGATGTTCTTTGGTGTAGTTTTCTTCATATGTACTGTGTTTTGGGTTTGTTGAGCTTCTAGGATTTGTGGGCTCATAGATTTCACCAAATTTGGAAAAATTTGATCACTATATCTTTACATATTTTACCTTCCCCTTCTCTTTTGTGGGTTCTAATTATGTGTATATTTAGCTACTTGAAGATGTTCCAAAACTAATGGGAGATTTGTTCATTATTCTTTCTTTTTTTAGTTTTTTTTCTTTCTGTGTTTCTTCTTGGATAGTTTCTAATCACATGTCTGAAAGTTCATTAAATTTTCCATAGAAAATCTGTGACATCTGCTCTGTTATTCCCATGTGATGTATTTTTTCATCTCAGGAGTCGTAGTTTTCATTTCTAGAAGTTTGACATATCTTTTATATATTTTCATGTTTATACATGTTCAGTTTTTCATCTGACTTAGTGACCATATGAAATACAGCTATAATAACTATTTTAATGTTCTTGTCTGCTACTAATTCTATCAACTGTGTTACTTTTGGGCAGAATTCTATTATGCGGCATAATCCTTTTGTACTCCAGGGACACCCGCTGTAGGTTTCCAGAGCACTGTCTGTAGCGCTCTCCTTTCTGGCTACTCTTCCCTGTGAAACCTGGCTGCTGTGGCATACTCACACTTCACGTTCCTCAACGCGAGGACACCTGTGGGCTCACCCTGGATTCTCCTTTTCTGTTGGGGAGCCTGCGAACACTCCCCACTTAGGAAGCCAGGGCAGTAGTAAGGCTCACCTCATGTCTTTCTTGTCTTTTAATAATCGTTGCCCTTAATTTTCTGGCATCCACTTTCTTGAAAACTACTTATTTAGTGTATTTTGTTTGTTTGTTTTTTGCTTCAGGCAAAGGGGTAAGTCTAGTTACTGATATTCAGTTTGGTTGGACGTAGGTGTCTACATGCCATTCTTGACTACCCCTTAGAATCTCTCTACCACCAACATCACTGCACCACCCCTGCCCCCCAACAAAAACCCAAAAGGCCCTGGCTAAGATTTCAAGAATATAAATTTCTTACCCACAATAGACACTCAATAAATGAATGATGTACTGTATTTGGAAGACATGTTTCTGGGGAGAAGTGCAGAGGAGGAAGAGAAGCAAAATTGTCTTTTTCTTCTTTATACTACATCTTGGTGGGATAACGGAAACACCTTCAGTGATGTCATTCATCAGATATTGCTGGTTTTGAAAGCAACAGTGGCAGGTGTAGATGCCAGTGAAATGAAGCATTGCTATTTAGCAGAATGGGAACACTTCAATTTTTCATGCTAATATCTCTGCAAGAATGAAAGAAAACACATTTTAGCAGATACTAAAAAAAGTTAGGTGAAATTTATAGTTCTACAGTATAAAATATTCTTGGATTGAGATGTGAAGTTTGTGAAATAATATCACAGCACTTCAAAGACCAGTTTCTTGCTGTTCTGATCCCACCCTGAAATGTCTTCTTTCCTCACCAATGAAAAACTGTATTGCATGAATGTAGCAATGTCTGGGGAGAGCCCCGTGTGACAGTGTAGGACAGTATCTTAGCTGTGTGGCATGAGGAATCCTGCTGCCTGAGAAAAAGGCGCCCTGCCGTGCCTACCCACTCTACTGTGAGCACATTATTCTCCACATAGAGCTGAGGGCCATTTTGAGTTTGGAAAAAAACAAAACAAAACAAAACATGGACTAAGCCAACTGAGTATTATATACATCTCGAAACATAAACTCTCCTGAGCCTTTCTTTTAAATCCACTTTAGTACTTGAAAAACTTTAAAAAGGGATTTTAATGACTTAATGCAAGAATTGTCCATAGACTTTTCATGTCTGAAAAAATTTTCCCGTCCCCTTTAAACTGTTGAATAAATGACATTAGAGAGTTTCTGGGGTTGAGATATATGGCTTATTGATGTAAAAACCATGTACCACCAGGGTCATTTGGGACAAAGGGAATGTGTCTTTGCTTTTACCCCCTAGGGATGGGCTCCCTTTCCACTGGCTTACACAACATAGCCATGTCACTGAGTTGGCAACCATGAGGATGAGCCAAGAACAGGGTTTTTATATAGTGGATAATAAGGCTGCTACTTCCCTAATATATTTTTCACATCAAAAACAAGTACTTCTTTATAGTTATTACTGGTATATAAGGTCTGTCCAAAAGATATCTAGCCATGTGATATGAAAAAAAGAGAAATTTATTGAAGAATATACCAGATACAAGAAAGATTGTACATAGGACAATGATACCTCAGTCCCTTTCAAAATAGGTACCTTGGGACCTCACACAGTTCTCCCAGTTGCCATCAGCTGCCCTGTCATATTTTCCTTAATCTCATCAATGGCCTGAAGTCTCTTCCCTTTCAAAGGTGATTTTAGTTTTGGGAAAAGCCAGCAGTCACAGGGCACCAAATCTGGGCTGTAGGGGTCTGAGTCACCGGGTTGATTTGATGTTTCACAAAAAAACTCTGCACAAGACATGATGCATTAACTACTCTGCTGTTGTGATGAAGCTGCCAATCAGCAGTAGCCCATAAGCTGCGACCTTCTGAATCATCCAAATAGTTTCCGCAGAGCGACATTCAAGCTTAATGCAAAATTTGATGCAGATTTGTTGCTCCACTTGCTCAGTTATCTTGAATGTGACAGCCACACAGTACACATGCTCACTTAATGGCATCTACTGCTCCCACTGACTAGTACAGTGAAGTCGTCATTGTTCACACATGTGCATTCCAATCCATTTGGCTGCCATTTTACATCGATGTGGTGCAACTGTTCTCATTATATTAATAATAGCTGGACCTTTTCCAGACAAACCTTGTAATACACATGCTGCTGAAGTGAGGACTGTAGTTACTTGCATGTCATGAGAGCTCTGTTTCTGCTATTCATAGGCAGCGTGAAATGGTTGCAAACATCCTGGGATGGATCCTCAATTATCCTCACTTGTCATTCATTGGTTTCTGTTAAATTGCACAGCCCCATTGACCCCTCAGCTTGCGAACATTCCTGGGAGAGGTCTCACATTTCTTACACCAAAAGTTTTTATCAGATCATTTTTTTCTCTTTCAAAAAAGGGACTAGTCAACATGAAAGGCAGAGTGGCTTGAGATGGAAAGGAATAACAGAAGGACGGCAGGAAAGGCAGGAGCCAATGATGTACCTTCTACTTCAGCATTTCACTGAGGATCCGTGTTACCATCATTCATTCATTTACTCAACTCAACAAACATTTATTGAGTGTAAACAAATTACTTATTATTTTATATCCTTCCTCTTTACTAGAAAGATTTTTTTGATAAACAACTTTTATTTTCTCTTGAGTAACAGTGTAATACCTAACCCCCCAGCATGGTTGTAGTAAAAATGTTTTGAAAGTTCCTTGGTGTGTGTTGGGGGGTTATACTATTGAAACCCATTATAATTCTTAAGTTAAGATGAGCTATTTTACATGTTTATATTTAGTGACATAGAAAGATATTTATAATATGTTGTTGGCTCCAGGTGGCCCCACCCTCTTGGTCCCTGGTGGCTCCTCTCTGCTGAGGTCTGGGTAGGATCTGGGGCAGACTGAGCTGAGTGGCTCTAGGATGGGGCCGTTTCTCCCCCACAGCCTGACTGGTGAAGAGCCCTCCCTTCACATGACCAAATTTTGGTCTGTTTGGGCCTACCAAAGTCTGCTGGCCTCCCCTGATGACTCCCTGAAACCCCACCCAAAAAAGAACTTTTGAGGTATGGACTAGGGACACAAATCCAGTGGAAACATGAAAGAGACACAGACCACAGAATAACCCATTACAGAAAAATGTAAAAAGAGGCTGATCATAGTTCAAAGTATAAAATGCTATATAATGAATGTATCACAGGTTATAACAGGCACAGTCCAGAGGAAAAAGGGAGTCTCAGAAGAAAAGGGATAATATTTTGGAGAAAAATTAGACGTGGAAATTGTCCCAAGATGTCTAGTTTGGGTAGTTAAGAGTCATCATAACTGAGATATAAAATTTAGGTAAAAGAACAAATTTTGGAGGAAGATAATTTCAGTATTGGAAATACTAAGTTTGAAGGCAATGCCCAGTTGATGGTTGGATATACTGACCTGGAGCTAAGGAGAGACATTTTTAAAAGAGGGGTTAAGATTGTGGAATTATCTGTTTTAAGGTGGTAGTTTAATATGTTAGCTGAGAAGGTTGTCCAGGAAGATCAAATACACTGAAAAGAAAGTCAACGATAGTATAACAACTTTAATGGGCAACACAAGCAATGTGGAAAAAACTGAATTGAGAGGAGGGGACATAGAGGAGCAAGAAAGAAAGCAAGGGACAGCGATGTGACAGAAACCAAGAGAGAAGAAAATTTCTTGGAAAGTGCAAAGGGATCAATGGTGCCAAATGCTTTCAAGAGGTTAGTGAGATCAATGTAGAAACTGGAAAATTGAGGACGATTCAAATAGATTCAGTGATGTAACAGGCGTAGAAGCCAGAATTCGCTGGGCTAAGAGTGAATGTCAGGGGAAAGGTACAGGCACTAAGGTCACTCCTCCCAGGCTGGTTAGCCATGAATCTATTAAACCCCTCCAAAGTGTGGTCTCTGGCCAAGAAATTGTATTTTGTTACTAGGAAATTATCAGAGATATGCACAAAAATATACAGATACAGATACAGATACTCATCACAGCATTATTTATAATGATAAAAAATTAGAAACAACTTTAATATTCAGTTACAAGGCATTGGTTAAGTAATTTATGATTTAGTCATATAGTAAAAGTATTCTGCTATTAAAATTATGTTCAAGAAATATATGGACATTAAAAAATGCTTGTGCAGTATCTTTTCCAAGACTTCTGCTTGGAGACTATATTCATTTTGTAATTTTGGGAAAAGGCATTAAAAAAGTCTGTGGGCTGTGTATGCCCAAACTGAGCCCGGCCATAAATGCAGGACACATACACGGTCGTTAGTGGAGGAGAAGAGTCAAGGAATGGTTTTTCTTTTCTTTGTCTCCCTCTTCTTCCTCTAGCCTCTTTCTTACTCTTTAATTAATGAGAGACACTATATCATACTTACTTGCTCAGAGGAAGGAACTAGTACAGAAAGACTTAAAGTATGGAGGATTGGTTGTGGGAACAGGGAAATATAAGTGAGGAAGCAAGATTCATCTGAAGTTGGAAGAAAATGAAATCCAGTGAAGAGGATTGTAATGTCACACAAGAAGAAAGACAGAATGGGGGAGGAGATAAATAGATGGGGATATAAATGAGTGTATAGGCTAGGGACAGGAGAGAGATTGTTTGAGAAATGTTCATGCAATGTGCTTTAGTTTTTCTGTGAAAGAAAAAACTAGATCATCCATCTACAGAATGTAAGTGGGGCTGAAGACTTGAGAAAGGTTAAATTGTAAGACTAAGACCATTCACAGGGAATGAGAGAGAACACATTAATTAGTCTTATGAATGAAAAATTATAATGTGTGCCTCGTTTCCTTTGATAGCGATTCCATGATAAGATAAACATAAAGTGGAGCAGTGTTAGTGTATTAATGATAAGAATTTGTCTGTGTAAATGTGTGAGTAAATAAGACCCTGCCACTCCATCTCATCTTACTCATTAGCATATATTTATTGAATTCTTATGATCAAGGCACTGAAGTGATTGCAAAAAGGATGAGACACGGTGCCCATTCTTACGGAACTTACATCTGGTTGGGGAGTTGAATCATAGCCACTTGAAAAGTTAACTACATTACAAGGTAATTTTGCCATAAGTGATGAAAGCAGTATAAGGAATCAGAGAAATGATTGATCACTTACAATTGGAGTACTCAAGGAAGATTTTATATTATTTTTACTTTACTTTTTTGTATTTATTTCCCCTTTTCTGTAGAGTAGGCACTCCTCTGTTCATCTTCAACCCCTATCACATGCACTATTAATCATCGTCGGATGAATAGGCTAAAGAATAAATGAATAAACAAGGAAAGTAAGATTTGAATGGCTGGAGGGGTATAAATTTATTTCAGTAGGGTTAAGGTAACATATAAAAATATAAAAGAAAGGAGAAAAGAAAAAAATTAATATCATTTCCTGAATATTCCTGAATATTTACGTACCAGACACTATGTTTTGTGCTTTCACCTACATTAGTGGCTCATTTAATTGTCACTTTAATCCTGTAACATGGATATAAATATCCTTCCTTCAAAGGATAAAAAAAATTTCAGAGAGATGGAGGTGACTTCCTCACATAGTGAAGAAATGTCAGCGCTGGGACTGGAACCTCTGAACACAAGGCTGGTTCTAGAGCACAGAGGCGGGTTTTCATGTGCTCCCTTGCAAGGATGTGGCTCTCTCCAGCTTGACTGCAGCATAGTTTCTGTGCCTACAAGCTCTTGTAACTACACAGTGTCATTCATGGCCTGAATTTGCACTGCCTGAGTCATGAGTTGGAAGGAAAGCCTTCAATATGGCAAAAACTGACCTAGCTGGCCTGGTCTCTGCTCCTCCCTCCGGCCTCAGTCCCAAGTAACCGTCCTTATTCACCAATATCCACCCCTCAGGTTTCTTGGACGACGCCCGCTCGTCCACCCTTCTCCACCTTCTCTTATGCTATTCTCAACGTCCCAAATGCCCTTCCTTGTCTTAGTACCTATTCATCTTCCAAAATCTGACTCCTGACTTGCAAATAATGTTGGTTGTATAAATCAGTACTTTTGTCTTCCTGAGTTCCCATTACATTCTCTTCTCTTTTTCCTCAAATATCTATTAGTTGATTCTTATCTTCTCTCTCCTCCTCTAAAGAGGTCCTTGGACAAAGTGCAGTTTAATATTTCTACAGTTGCAGGTGGCCTCTATACTTTAATACCTTGAAACACAAGGGAAATTTGGGCATTTGTCTCTAAGATTATGACTCTGAAATTTTTTACCTTCTTTAAGTATGGTGCCTTCTGTAAGGATCCCGTAATCTCGAGGGATAAAGGGAAAAGAGAATTGAAGTTGTGCATACATATATTGATTTATTCAGAGCCTCTATCCTTGCTCGGTTTTATTAAGCTCTGGGATTCCTGGATTGCTCTGTCTGCATCCTGTCCTGCCCCTGCTTACATTT
The DNA here is from genome assembly GCA_004026545.1 of Mormoops blainvillei. Lineage (NCBI taxonomy): Eukaryota > Metazoa > Chordata > Mammalia > Chiroptera > Mormoopidae > Mormoops > Mormoops blainvillei. The sequence continues at coordinate 106,926 of PVJD01005750.1, forward strand.
TTGTCCATTTGTGGGGCATCTACCAAGCTTCTCAAGAAAAGTAGAGAGGACACTTCTGCAGGCTCTGCCAAGATGTGGCAGGCAGTACACAACCTCGTCAGCCTCCTCCAGAGACCTTCTGGATTTTGCAGCTGGGAGAGAAATGTTAGTGCCCTGAGAAAGGCTCTTCTCAGGAACAGCATGAAATAACACCCTTGTGTAGCTCCAGGGACTAATTAGCACTGCTCTAAAATAAATCCCTTAGAAGAGTTTTACTTCTCTGCAACAGAAAGCCATGTTCAAATTTGGACCAATTTGCTATTACTAAACGAGACAGACATCGTTTTCTTCTGGAAGCAGCTCATAGCTCCAAAGCTAAATGCCATTCTTACCACAACTGTGAGTAGGTCTCACCTGCCCAGGGCTTGCAGATCATAAGTGGGCCTGGAGGTAAGTTTTCTTGGTGGTGGTAGTAGAGATTGGCGTTAATACACAATTTAACCTGACTCAAGTTCAGGAATGTGTAGGGATAGAACTTGTCTGGATAGAAGGCCAGAAGGAGGAGGAGGACGGTTTTAGGAACTCTTAGGAGGGTCTTTGCTAGTCCCCTTCTCTATAGTTAGGTGGTAGCTGGAAGAGTTAAATCAGCTACCTGAGGACCCAGAGTCCACTAAGAGGTCTAGCAAGAGTCCCAGCTTGTCCACTCCTTCTCCAGATTCTCCATCTCTCCCTCCCAAGTGCCACCAAGCTCTCTGAGGAGCCCTAACCTGCAGCTCAGCTTCCCTGTCATCTTGCTCTAGTATCACAGACCATTTGCAGGTGATCTCTTACACTTCAGTAATTTTTATGAAACCTGATAAAATTTTTGCTTCTCATCTAAAGGAATAAATGTTGTCTTCTAACAGGTACACAGGCCAAATAAGAATGTGAAACTAAAACTTGGGTCAAAATTATATCTTTAGCCCCAACCAGCGTGGCTCAGTTGGAGTGTCGTCCTGTAAACGAAGGGTTGCAGGTTCGATTCCCAGTCAGCTTGCTTATGATCCCGGCTGAGGTGGGTATAGGAAGCAACCAATCGATGCTTCTCTCATATCAGCGTTTCTCTCTTCCTCTCTCCCTCTATCGCTAAAAACCAATGAAAAAAATTACATATTTAATATGGTTGCCAAGAATCACCTATTCCTAAAATCTTCGTGTATTAATAACAACTAAAAGCCATAACTAACCTAAATAAATGTCTAAGCATTGGCCAAAGTCTCTAGTTTTTAGAAAAAAATTTTTTTGTTTCTTTTTGAGCTCAGAAAATGAAAATTGAGGTATACCGGAAACTCTTTCTTTATATAAAATATGTTCCTTAAATTACAGGAGGGGCAGTGACCAAAGATAATATGGACCATCCAAGTTTCCAAAAAGTATTAAAGAATAAACAAAAGTAAAAGCTCAAACATCATTTTGGCTACATGATTGTGTGCAATTAAAATTATTCAGAATAAATTCTAAGATATGAACTTGCTGTGTTAATAATAAAAAACTTTTTATAGATCTCATATTGCAGTTTCATGTTCTTAAGTTTAATTCATTTTAACACACTTATTTAACACTTTTTGAGTCTTTACCATGTTCAGGGGACACATTAGGGCTTGAGACAAAAAGGTGGATAGAACATCAACACGGAAATCAATCATGACAGAAGAGCTAGACAGTGTCTTAAGCACTAGGGATAGTTAAAGGAACCAGTGGCTGATTATGCCTGAAGGTGTTGAGAAAAATTTGCCGGATAAAGGGACATCTTAGTGAGGACTTTGAAGGGTAAGTAGAAGTTCACCAGATGGAGAATAACTAGGCAGAGGAATAGCAGAGTCGCCGTGAAAGAGTCACAGCCATGAGGTCCTGGTCGGGCTAGACATGGGGTGTCTGGTGGAGTGAGTGAGAGGTGAGCCGGGAAAGGCAAGTTTGAGTCAGAATGCAGATTTAGTTTTTTGACAATGGGAAGCCCTAGAAGTCAGTTAAGCAGAGGAGAGACACTTTCATGTTTTCGATTAAGAGTAATACCACTGCTGGCCGTGTTGTGATTGCAGGTGGGGAAAGACAGGAGGTAGGAATGTATAATAGGAGGCTGCTGTCATAAAGGGCCAGAAATAAGGCAGAAGACTGGGGAAGAGAAGGAATCAAAGTGATGCCAGCTGGGTACAACAGCAAGGATTTGGTAAGCCCCGAATGAAGGGTACTGCTAGTGGAAAGAAGGGCCAAGGTCACTTTGCGTTGCAGTTTAGACAACTGAGTTACTGATTGTGACAATGACTATGAGAGTAATGTGCTTAGTCTTGAATGTGTTGAGTCTGAAGTACACGTAGGTATTCAGGTAAAAACACTTCTTACACAATTGGAAGAATGTGTGTGGGTCAGGAGGACAAATGCTTACAAATCCAATACATGGTAGTTGAAATGGAAGGAGTGGGTAAAATTCCCCAGGAGGACATATTAGGGATAAAGAAAAAGGAATCACTTTTAGAATATTAAGTTTAGTGGACAGTTGAAAGGAAGAGATTCAATGAGCTGGAGTCAGAAAATAAGAGAACTAGAAGAGAGGGGTGTGACAATACTAATGGAAGAAAGAGTCTGAAGCAGAAGAGTTTGGTGAACAACATCATATACCATAAAAAGGCAAATTAGAATTAATTTGGACATAGTGACTATGTTAGTCAGCATCCCCCAGAAACATAGGACTAATGCGATCTACGGTTCCCTCCCTCCCTCCCTTCCTTCCCTCTTTCTCTCCCTCTTTCTCTCTCTCTCTTTCTTTTCCTCCTTCCTTCCTTCCTTCCTTCCTTCCTTCCTTCCTTCCTTCCTTCCTTCCTTCCTTCCTTCCTTCCTTCTTTCTTTCTTTCTTTCTTTCTTTCTTTCTTTCTTTCTTTCTTTCTTTCTTTCTTTCTTTCTTTCCTTCTTTTCTCCTTCTCTCTCTTTCTTTCTATCTATCATCTATCTATCTATTTATCTATCTATCTATCTATCTATCATCTATCTATCTATCTATTT